>APFE030714091.1:149897-181694 GCA_000404065.3 Pinus taeda
TCATTCCAGGAACATAATAGACATCTGCTATGGTTTTCTTTTCACCTTTCTTTGTAAATATTTTAACTTCTCCTTTACCCATAACTGAAACTTTACTATGAGTCCCAAGTGTGACTTGTGACTTCACACTTTGATCTAAAGCAGAAAACAGGGCTATGTTTCCTGTAATATGGTTGCTGCAACGAGAGTCTAGAAACCATATGTCTTCACTGTTTGTTTCAACCATATTACAAGCTAACAATACATTATCTTGGCTCATATTTACTCTAGTGATATTTGCACTAGGTCTATTGCTCATATCATGCTGTTTCTTCCTACATTCATTGGCATAGTGCCCATACTTTTTACAATAATAGCATTGGACATTGGATTTTTCATACCTTTGTCCTTGAGCGTGAATTGTCCACTTTGTTGGCTGCTGCCTTGGCCTTGGTTCTGATTTGGATTGTGTTGATGCCTCGAAAATCGCTGCAACAACATTGGGGGATAACCACCCGGTCCAGACCTTAAAAGCAGCTCCTTTTCCGTTTGGTGTGGTGGCTTCGACTGTTCATCTAGGTCCAGTTACCTTCTCCCTATTGCTATTGGTTTATAATGTACCTTTAACTACCAATAGACAGGGACATCAGATCACTTCTTCTTGCTGATCAGGCAAGAGAATGACCCTTAAGCTGATTTGGGTTCAGCCAAGCCACAGCTAAAGTTTTGCCTCTTTAAGGAGAGGACTTAACAAAATATAGAATTTACTCTAAATGCAAGCTTATTATATGATGCAAGCAAAAGAAATTAATCTAAATCCTATCTTAATTAGGCAGATATAGATCTAACCCAACTAAGAGCAAGATAATCAAAGTATTGAGATTTAAATATATCTTGTTTATAATGAATATCAAGTTAATGAAGTAGTTCAATTAACTGATATTATGGTTACCAAAACACATTCTATTGGGACCTTAAAACTGAAATAATAAACCAACAACACTCAAGAAGTAATTCACAAAATGATATTGATTATCAAATCAACAAATCCAATAACTAAACAATAATATGTGGAAATAGTTCACAACACATTACCATTCAATAAATCAGTTTCATAAGACAAATTTCAGAGTAAATAGTTACTCAAAAATGAGAAATTAATCCATAAAAAACAGAGATACATAATAACAAGATTGTAACAAATTACCCATATTAACAATAGTGCACAAACATGAATAAAATGACACATTCATATCACCACAAAATTAAAACTGATATTTGAAATAATAGTATTAGAAATACCAATTTATTGCATCCATTCCTCTGTTTTTGGTCTCCAACAGCCCATTTACATTGCTTGAATTTCTGCCTTTAAAAAAACTAGAGCCACAAGAGTGCAAGCTTTGTTCTTCATGCATAATTCAATATACAAAGGGAAAATCCTCAATAACCCCCAGATCTGAGATTTTTCACTCCTCCCTCCTAAAACTCTAAATTCCAATTACAACAGTGCTTTTAGAAGCTCTAAAATTGCAGAGGAGAGCAGCCCTTATTCCATTCTGCAATCTGTTATTTATTGTCTTTTTAAAAGAATGTTTAGAGAGGAGAGTTTGTTCAAGAGAATTCTGTTAAATCCAATTTTACTTGCTCCTAATTCTGATCTTCAATTGCTGGAGCCTTCTCATTGATTGAGATTCTTTTTCCATATTTCTTCCACTGTTTTCCTGCAAAAGAAATCAAAATAAATTAAAATGCAATCAAAATATCATTTCTGGCAATTAAATCAAACCCAATCAAATCCTATTTAAATAAATAATTAAAAACAAAATATAAGCTACGTATTGATGCTTGGAATGATTTGATTGGCAAAGGATATCATTGGCCAATGGATCTGCAATTAGAAGAGGCTTTGGACAAATGAAATTGAAAACAATAACTCAGAAAATTGATTTTGTTTCCAAAATTCGGAGCCTGATCTTCTGCCTGATTTTTGGCCCAATAAATGATCAAATCTATTGGTGAAACTTCCTTCAAAATGTTCTGCTTGATTTTCTCTTTCCAATGAGCCATCCTGGGCCTCGGCCAAGTAGAATTCAATTTATGAGCTTCCAAAGTTGATGGGTCAAATCTGATATAAATCTGGAAATTCTGTTGCTGGGCTAAAAAAATGAAAATTCTCATTAAGGATTAAATCCTAGATTAGAATTATAATTAATTCTAAGTTAATTGTTAATTATAAACTAAACTAATTATTAATAACCTATTTATTAATCTAACTAACTGATATTTAATTAATGATTTATAAACAAATCTAATCTAATTAAAAACTAATCAATATTAATCTAAATAATATTTAAATTAATTAAATATTACATTAATTTAATTAATATAATATATTTACATATAATTAATTTAATTAATATAATAATTACTATTAATTATTTTAATATAATAAATAATATATTACATATAATATAAACTAATATATACTATATATTAACTAACCCTACTCCTCACATATTTAAACTAATATATAAACTACATTAACTTACTCCTGACTTACTCCACTCATCATATATAAAAATGTTAAAACTAACATATCTTACCCTACGTGAATGTTCTTATTTTTTTAAAAATCTCAAACTAATACAAAAGTTAAAACGTATGCCTTTTACATTAATACTCCATGCCTCATGCGTTTTCTCCAATCGGCATATCGGGCTTGAGAAAGCTTATCGGCATTTCGCAGTGGCGATGAGTGATGGGTTGTTAAAAGTGTCAAGCGAAATCCCGATGCGATATATCGCATCGGGGGTATGGAGGTTATGGTGCGCATTGTGAACAAGACTTCAACCCGATATCGCATTGGATTTTTGTTTTTAAAACTTTGCTTTAATGCTTCATGCCGACATGCCTTTCGGGGGTTTATAAAAATGTGCTAATGAACTTCCCCGATGCGATATTCCACTTTCGCTTATCGGCACTTCGCATCGGGAAGGGTAATGAGGTTTTTAAAACCGTGTTAATGCAAAAGTCCCGATGCGATATGTTTTTTGATTTTTTATATTTTTCATATATTAAATTTTAATTAATTATTAATTATATATTTTTAAAATAGTAATTATTTAAATTTAATTTAAGATTTAATATTAAAAGTTAATTTTTTATTTTGGTTTATTTTATTTTAAAGAATTTTAATTAAGCTGTGAAATTATCTAAACTACAGCCACTTGAATGTTTGAGTTTTTTAAGTTTAGGATTTGATTTGGAAATTAGAGTGAGTTTCTTAAAACCCCGATAATTAATAATTTAGCTGCTTGACTAAAAATGAAAAATGTTAGTAAAAACTTGCTACGGGTTAATATTTAAAATGAATGCCTTATTGAACTAATTTATTTACAAAATGCGATATTGTACATTTTATGCATTTTTTAACCCAGGCTAGATAAATGATGAGACTTCAAAGGAGTGCCATTTTCAAACCAGTTGACCAAATGAGGCGAAACAAGCATCAATGGGAAGCTTGTAAAAAATCGATTTTAACAAAGCAATCAAAACAAGAATCCAATGAAAACTAAAAATTAACAAAAGCGTAGGGCAACCAACTAAAATAAAAATCCAAAAAGGTGCTTAGCCCAAATTTTTATAGAAAGGGTCCCCATTAATTGAAGTAAACACATCAATAATGGGGGGTTGTGTTTTTACCACAACACAGTTCTTTGTACAATGGAGGCTGAATCATGCAAAGGAAGGGAGTTTCCACAGTGGTATACTGATCAAAGACAACAAAACTCCTGAATAAAGCTAAAGAGAGTGAACAAGAAACCGAAATTTGGAAGCAGAATCAGTCTTATTTGATCATCGCACCTGTAACAAAGGGAAAGAGCGATGCATCCCACCTACTGCACACTGGAGGTGCGATGCATCCAGATTCCCAAGAGGAGAAGGTGCGATGGTCCAGGGACGAGACTTCAACTTGGTTCTTGGTCACAGTCTGCAGCTTAGTTCAAGGATTTAGGCTGAGCTAATGATAGTCAGTAAATGCAAATCACAGGGGTTGATCTAATGAGGCTACTTGAGCCACCACCAGGGCAATTAGTATGTTTGTAAATCAATTGTTCAGTTTATAAACAAAACCCGGAGATAGACTGAAGCAACATTGATCTACTTTGCACTTGCATAGCAAATGCAGTTCGAAGGCTAGCTGGCTTAACTTTAGGCTCCGTATGTAGTTTAAAAGAAACAAATATAGATAAGAAAACAAGCTATTTGATCCCCAGCGGAGTCGCCATTTTGTTATCAGGAAATCTAGTGTCCATGCAAAGCTGCTAGTCCCACTAAGATGGGTAACTATCTTAGAAACAAATGAACTAAATTTACTTTCGTTTTCCTTTATCAGAAGTAGATAGGAGAGGAGAAAAGAATACCAACCTCAATATTTCGCTCTATTCCTTGCTTGTTCCTTCTCCCCTCTGACAGATCTTTGCCACTCCTTCCTTGATTACCCCACTTTAAAGAGTACCTGTAAAGTTAAAGAAACATAATACCTTCAAAGTACAGAGATATAAAATCATAAATAATATAGGACCAGATATATATTGACCACACAAATGCATATATCATCAAACATACAAGAATGTGGACGAAAACTTGAATAGCTTTATTGATATAAAGATTAGAAGAGAGGATTACAACCCATTGATCTGACCCAACGTCATCCTCCCAGCATGAAAGCCCTTCTTCACCTCATGAAAATCTTAGATCCCCCAACACTATGATGTTCCACGAAGAAAACAACAACACTTCCTTACAAGATACAAGATTCCAACCTCTAACCGCCGGAACTCTGGGATGAGGGATCCATATATAGATATTTGCAGAGGTTTCAGTCAGCTCTGGGTTTTTGATTAGTGTCATTCCACTGATAGTTCTTGGCTCCACTTGGAGATTTCATTGATCTCTTACTCATCCCTGAGCGAATTCTGAGAGGCAAGTGTCATATGAGAAGTTTCTAGAAGATTCCTTGATCATCCACTTAGCAAACTATCTCTGCAATTGTCTATTCTCGCTCATCGCACCCTATAAAAGGACTTTTTAGTATGCATCACACTTCCCATGTGTAGTAGGTGCGATGCATTGTACCCTGACCATGGAGCAAGTGAGATGGTCCAGTTTTGACCAGTTTTGAGTAGTTTTTCATGGAGAACTTCTGGGAGATGATGTAATCAACGGACCTTGCTCCTTTAGGGTATGAAACAACACTTTTAGGGACTTAGAAGCCCTTGGTTTATGGACATATGTGATTGGGGTTGTAGTGCCCAAATATGTCTATAACACATGCCCCTAACGTGATGACTCGATTCTAGGTGCATGCCCCACAAGCTTCATTACATTCAACTAAGTAGACTACTCATGGCTATTAGGTGGATGGAATGAAGGTTCATTTACGAGATCAAGTGAAAGACTTGACTGGGATTTTACGAGATTTAATCAAATACTCGAATTGGAACTTTGCTCTAGGGGATCTTGTTTCATTTTTTTTAATGAGCTTGACAAAAGACAAGGAACTCTGCTACGATTCCTTGTTTCATTTTTTAACGAGCTTGACACAAGACAAGGAACTATGCTCTGAGACCTGTTTCAATTTTTAATGAGGTTGACACAGTAAAAGAACTATCCTCATATTCCTTCTTTCATTTTTTAATGAGCTTGACACAAGGAAAAGAGCTATGCTCATACCCTTTGTTTCATTTTTTAACGATGTTGACACAAGACCAGGAACTATCCTCATGTACCTGTTTCATTTTTTTAACCAGGTTGACATAGTAAAATAACTATCCTCATATTCCTTGTTTCATTTTTTTACGATCTTGACACAAGACAAGGAACTATGCTCTTGATTCCTTGATCACAACCCATAAGAGGTCATGACTTCCAATAGGTTCTCATTAGATGGGAGAACAATGCTCTAGAAGGGATACATAATAAGGAATCCATTAGAGAGATCTGGTTCTAATGCCCCCGGTACATAATGCACAACATCACGGAATTGATCGTCAATTGATGTAGGCATGGAACTGGTTGCCACATAATTGACTCAGGGCAGTGAAGATACCATTGGGACAAAATGACCATTTAGGGAAGATGGTTGACTAGAAGGCATATTTGGATCAGGAAATGAAATATGGTCAACAGTGACAATTATGCCTTCATGCAGGAAGCACATCACTCGAAAGAGTGTTGAAACAATATCTCCCATGTCATAAACATAGTCACACCCTAGAAGTAAATTGTAATCTAAAGGGCCTGGACTACCATCACATTGAGATAAACAAATTTTCCTCCCAAAGTAATTGGCAACTAAGGAAGGATCCCTAATGGTTGACTGGTTCCTCTGTTAAAAGCCAACAAATTTTGGGTAACAGGCACAAGTGGCGGTGAACCGAGTGTTATAGACATTTTTGGGCACTGCGACCCCAATCATATATGTCCATAAACCAAGGGCTTCTAAGTCCCTAAAAGTGTTTCTTCACACCCTAAAGGAGCAAGGTCAGCTGATTACATCATCTCCCAAAAGTTCTCCATGGAAAACTGCTCAGAACTGGTCAAAACTAGACCATACAGACTGCCCAGTGCAGAGGGTGCGATGCATCTCACCTACTCAGTGTAAAAAGTACGATGCATACTGGAAATCCCTTCTGTAGGGTGTGATGGCTGAGAGTACACAAATGGCAGAGACAGTTTGCAAGGTGGATGATCATGGAATCTTCTAGAAACTTCTCCTGTGACAGTTGCCTCTCTGAATTCGCCCAGGGATGAGTAAGAGATCATCAATATTCAAGTGGAATCAAGAACTATTAGAGAGAGGACACTAATGAAAATCTAGAAGCTGACTCACCCCCCTGCAATCATCTATATATGGATCCCTCATCCTAGATATCCAGGGGCAGGAATCTTATATTTTGTAAGGAAGTGCTATTGTTTTCTTGGTGAAATATCATAGTGTCGGGTGATCTAAACTTTTCATGAGGTAAAGAAGGGCTTTTATGCTGGGAGGATGACGCTGGGTCAGAACAATGGGTTGTAATCCTCTTTACTATTCTTGATATTAATAAAGCTATTCAAGTTTTCCTCCACATTCTCATCTGTTTGATGATATATGCATGTGTGTGGTCAATATATATCTGGTCCTATATTGTTTATGATTGTAGATCTCTGTTCTTCGATAGTATTATGCTGCTTTGACTCCACAGGTGCTCTTTGAAGTTGGGTAAGCGAAGAAGGAGCGACAAAGGTCTGTCAGAAGGGAGAGGAACCAAGCAAGGAACCAAGCTCAAGACTGAGGTTGGTGTCCTTTGTTCCCCTCTTATCTACTTCTCATAAAGGAAAGCGAAAGTAGTTTTCGTTTGTTTGTTTCTAAGATAGCTACCCATCTTAGTGGGACTAGCAGCTCCGAGTGGACACTAGATTTCCCAATAACAAAATGGCGACTCCACTGGGGAACGAATAGCTTGTTTTCTTGTCTATATTTGTTTGTTTTATAAACTTACAGACAGAGCCTGAAGTCAAGCCAGCTAGCCTTCGAACTGCATTTTCTATGCAAGTGCAAAGTAGATCAATGCTGCTTTAGTCTATCTCCGGGTTTTGTTTATAAATTGAACAATCGATTTGCAAACATTCTAATTGCCCTGGTCGTGGCTCTAGTAACCTCATTAGATCAACCCCTGTGATTTATATTTACTGAACATCACTTGCTCGGCCTAAATCCCTGAACTGAGCTGCAAACTGTGATTAAGAGCCAAGTTAAAGTCTCGTTCTAGTACCATCGCACCCTCTCTTCAAGGAAATTTGGATGCATCGCACCTCCCGTGTGCAGTAGGTGTGATGCATCCCTGTTTCCCTGTGTAACAGGTGCGATGATCAGATAAGGCTAATTTTGCCTTCAGACTTTGGTTTTTCTTCACTCTCTTCAGCTCTATTCAAGAGCTTTGCTGTCTGTGATCAGTATACCACTGTGGAAACTCCCTTCCTTTCCATTATTCCGCCTCCATCGTGCAAAGAACTGTGAGTGTTTTTTATGTATTGTGCACCATTTACAGTTCTCTTTTACGAAGAAGTAGCATAATCGAACTGTTGTCTTTTGATTTGGAAGTGTCGCAAGTGTCATTTTCAGTCAAAGAAAAGAATCCTATTGTTCTTAATGGTCGATTATATTGTTACTCTTGTATTTGATTTGAATTAGTAGTTTTTCAAGTGTCGAAAAAAATTTTCAATTCGAAATCGCAAAGTCATTATCTTCCTTTCGTTTTGAAGAGAAATTTTTCAGTACTGTCGCTTTGAAAAGATAATTCAGATTTGTACTCAACATTCTTTTTGTGATTCACACTTTAAGAAAGTGGAAAACAAATACATGCATGTGCATTTGCATTTAGACTGCTTGTTGGTTTGGTTTAGGACAGTGCATCTAGTGTGTGCTCTATGCTCTATGTTGAAAGAATCTCATTTCTCTTTCCTTAGTAGCTAGTATTTTCATTGCAAAAAGAATATTAAACGATTGTTTATCATCTTAGATTGCATTTTAGGAATTATATATCTACATCACGTGGTGAACCTGAAAGGAAAATTTCTTAAGCAAGATCAACTGTAAAATAAATTCAATGAACATAAAAACGCTTTGGAACCTAATGCACAACATTTAGAAGTCTAGGCTAAAGACGTATTCCGGTGTCGTAAATCCTGGTAACTATCGCTTTCATTGCTGGTTGGGTGATTACTCCTCTTTGAGACGACAAGTGCCAGTGCGAACTTGTGCTCCCACGTACCGTCGAGTATATATTGGGAGGCCACAATAGGTTATATCCTTTATCCTTAGGAAGCCATGTCTGCCGCCTTGTCGATTGCAATGCACTGAACACAACATTTAGGAAGATTGATTGCCGTATCGTAAAAAGTATTATGTAGTTTTGCGATTGGTTTGGTAATCCCTCTATCTAGATTTCCAGAGTAGTCTCTTTCATTCCTTTTCAGACTCCTTAAAGGAAAAGGTCCATCTGAGCACTTATCAGTTCAAGCTCATTAAAAATCAAAGGCGACTAGAGTCATCTTTTGTTTTTTCTCGACTCTTAAAAATTGAAAAAACAAGTTGTGTCAAAGCGTCTAAAATTCATTTAATTTGGAATCATTATCCCCTTTTATTTTGAGTTGATCGAGTAATCTGCAATCGTGGAAGAAAGTCAATCAAACCCCATCATTTGCGGAGGCTTACGAGTCAACTGTCGTTGACTCTAGAAACGAAACTATTCCGGACAAAGCGAACTCATTTAACCGGATCGAAGTCCCCTAGTTTGGTTGGAACAAGTACTTCGACATCCTTAGAGACTTCGGTTACTCCGAACATTTTTGGTGTCCCTACCTCTATAGAAGAAATTCTGCAGCCACAAAAGGACATTACAATTGATCCTAGTGTGACGGTTCAAACAGGGACCATCGCCCCTCATCTTGGTCAAATAGTCAGTACTGGACAACAGCTCATGGCTTCGCAAACATGGCTGGTACAATACTAACAACCGCAATTCCAACAAGCTTACCAAGGATCTAAACAACAAGTCTTTGCAAGCAATGGGCAGCCGTATATTCAAAACGGTCAACATCAATCATATCATAATGGTCATGCCCATCAACCTTACCAAAGTTACCAACATCAAATGCATTATGCTGGTATGCAAAGGCCAACTGCTTAGGCAATTCCATCTTATCCTAGGTATGCTTCGTTGAGCTTGAATCAACAGTTGCCTTTCGTGGCGACTTTAGAGTTACCGGATCTAAATCAACTAATGAACGATCAAATTGCTTACGCCACTTGGTGGCCAGCGATTCCACACAAACTTCCATAAGATATTCCTAAATTTAATGGAAATGCGGGTGAAGTCCCATCGAATCATGTGATGACCTTTCATCTGTGGTGTTCATTAAATACTCTCAATGATGATTCGATCAGGCTTCGCCTTTTTCAGCAAACGTTAACTGGTCCGATAGCAAAATGGTATATCGAATTGCCTAGAGCTTCATTTGATAACTTCAGTACCCTAGCCACAACCTTTTTAACCCATTTTCAGTTACCTATAAGGTACGAAACGAGAACAGAGCTTCTTACCAATTTCAAACAAACGACGGTCACTCACATATCCGATCATATTCATGAGTGACGACGTCGTCGTAGAATGGTAAAAAGATATGTTCCTGATCAGCTGTTGGCTGAATGGTTTATTAAGTCATTGTTACCTTCCATTACAGAAGATGTGGCAAAGGGAGGAGTCATCACTAAAGAGCAAGTTATTGCTCATGTACAATATCTAGACTTGATCTATACTTAGTCTGACACGCTCTATGAAAAAATCCCTGATGCTTCTAGACCAGAATTTTCCATTCCTCCCCCTGTTAAATCAGACAAAGACTCTCATGCCGGTGATGGCGTGATAGGTACGACTAGCATGAAAACCGTAAAGGTTACGTCAAAGAAGCCCTGTACGGTTTCAAGTCAAAATGAAAATGAAGAACTTCTCACCTCAGAAGCAAATGCCGTGTCTACTAACAAAGGCAAAGAACCCAAGCAACTGGGAAGCAAGAAGAAAAAGAAAGGGAAGAAGAAGAAACAGGAGGAGTGGTCTCCTGAAAAATCTTCTGCAAACCCTTCTGGAGATAGGAAACCAAGTCATCCATGCTTTATATGTGATGAGGATCATTGGTCGAGAGGTTGCCCATATAAAGCGGAGCTTAGAAAATTCTTCAAGAGTTCAAAAACCTCGGCAGTATTGACTGATCCGTTTCCAAATCTAGGAACAAATCTGGTTGCTAGTGACAATTCTTCCCTATCCCAAGTGCTAATGTTGTCTATTTCGAAGCAGCTAAATGATGCTTTGATATCGACAAGGAATAAAGATTACAAGAATCCACAGATGTCAAACAACAAGGATAATGATCAACCTAGTAGTTCGACAACAACTTCAACGAAAGTTGTGCCACCCATCACTCCTGAACTAACGATATAAACACCAAAGGGAGTAGTACACAAATTGATGTTTAATCCTCATGCCAGAGCAGCACAACATTATAATATAGTGGAGGATCTGGCCCAATCACCGTCCGCTATGTCGACACTTGAGGTACTGAAAAATTGCCCCTCCCAAAAGCAGGCTTTATTATTAGCGATAGGTGGGATTGACCCAATGGATTCCAATCTTGTCGCATTTAATAACAAAGGATATGACCCTCAGTTACCAGCTCAACTAGCTTTCCTTATTCAAGTGAAAGCCCTTAACAAAAATGTTCATCGAATAATTATTGATGAGGGGGCATCTACATGTATTATGTCGATGAGTTGCTGGAAAACTTTAGGATCTCCACCCTTGTTGCGATCGTTGATGACATTAAAAGCATTTGATGGATGAACGTACACCCCATATGGGATATTGAGTAACTTTCAAGTCGAACTGGGGGGAAAAACAATAGAAATTGATGTTGAAGTGATCGACGGAAACCTTGATTACGACATCATACTGGGAAGGCCCTGGATATATGCTATGGCTGTCATTGTGTCGATGTACTTCAGGAAGATTGCATTTCCCTTCCAAGGAGGAATTACGGTCGTCGACCAACAAACATTTCTCCCCAACAGGTCACAAGTTACGGGAAGCATTCCAATGATCCATGGAAGCCCTCATTTGCTTCAAAATGTCAGAGTAGGCCTACTAAAAGACCCTACATTAATGGGGACTTTTGCCCTACCACCTCCAATCAATTTGGTGGAAGTGGCAGTGGTGGGAACTTGCAATATGATATCTTCTATTCAAAAGATGTCCGAAAATGATATTAACATGGATCATCTACAGGTATTGCCTCCAAGCCCAATAGAAATATTGTAGCAATAAATGTTTTCAGCATGGAAGGCAAACCCAAATCAATGCTCATCAAGCGCCTGGATAGATAGGTCTAAGGAATATGGCACCCCTTTAGATCCTTGGTCGCAAGTACATACTACAGACAAAGGAATTGTTCAGTCAATTATGATTGACGAGGCGCCATGGGAAGATTACCACCATCGTTCCCATCTTCTGGATTATAAGGAGGATAGTTCTAATGACCTTGATCATCCCTCAGTTTTTGACTTTCTGTCAAATACTGTAAATACGGTGGATTTCGAGCGAAACCTGTCCAATATTGAAGAGACTATCGCCATAAATATATCAATCAAAATAGATGTTGTAGAGAATACTCATGTCAGCAAATCTTGTTCTCCTTCAGAACTGGAAGTATATTACGCTCTTTTTCGCGAGTTTAGAGATGTCTTTGCTTGGTCATATGATGAAATTCCAGGCATTGACTCGAGCGTAGTTGAACATGAAATTATGATGTATCCAGATGTCAAACTGGTATGACAATGGCTTCAGTAGGTGCACCCTAAGAAAGCCGCTGCCATCAAGGCGGAAGTTGAAAAAATCCTCCATGCTGGTTTTATTTACCCAGTTCCTCTAACCGATTGGGTATTGAATATTGTTCCTATAATGAAAAAACAAGGAACGATTAGAGTGTGCGTCGATTATAGGGATGTAAATCAAGCTTGTCCAAAAGACAATTACCCTAGACCCTTCATTGACCAGATAATTGATGAATGCGCCAGATGTGAAATCTTTTCATTTATGGATGGATTTTCCGGGTATAATCAAATAAATATCCGCCCACAGGACCAGTCAAAGACTGCATTTATTTGTCCGTGGGGCACATTCATATCGTAAGCTACCCTTTGGTTTAAAGAATGCAGGGGCAACATTTCAGAGAGCAATGAATTATGCTTTCCATGACATCAAGAACATTGTTCAACCATATCTCAACGATCTTCCGGCTCATTTGCGAAAGCGGACCGATCATCTGCAGCATTTGAGAGCGATTTTTCTACATTGCTGACACTACAAGATACGACTCAATATGCACAAATGTGTGTTTTGTGTCAGTTCTGGTCGTTTACTTGGCTTCGTGGTCTCAAAGGATGGGATTCGTCTCGACCAATGTAAGGTTCAGGCAATCATTGATTTGCCTCCACCTTCAAATTTGCTTCAGATTCAGAAACTCCAAGGGAAAGCAAACTTTCTGAGGAGGTTCATTCCAAATTACGCCGAACTTGCTAAAGGTTATACTCATCTTTTGAAAAAAGAAGTACCCTTTATCTAGGATCAGGTTGCGCAAGCTTCCTTTGATGCTTTAAAGGAATCCCTAATAAAAGCATCATTAACGTATGCTCCTGATTATAAAAAAGACTTTAACCTGTATCTGGCTGTAGCGATACGACCATAGCAATGGTTTTAGTTCAAGAAGACGATGGAATTGAACATCCAATATATGATTTAAGCTGAAACTTAAATGATACAGAAATGAAGTACTCCTACGTTGAAAAGCTGGCTCTCGCAGCTGTTGAAGTGATACAAAGATTTCAACACTACGTCCCCTTTAGAAAAACTACCATTTTGTCAGATTGCAACCCCATGAATTATATATTGTTGCGACAGTTGCTGGGGGGCAAATATTCAAAATGGATAGCGATTTTACAAGAGTTTGATCTGGAATTCAAAAAATCCAAACCGAGGAAAGCCCTCGTTTTCGTGGAGTTACTATGTGATCTCCCATCATCGTCCAACGATGCAACATCCGAAGAAGTAATCGTGGACGAATCTTTGTTTCTGATATGGAGATATAATAATCTATCTCCAAACCTAAACATATAGGTCTAATACCTCATGCGCAGAACAACGACGGATTCGATACCAAGCAAAAGACTACGTGATCATCGGCGATACGCTTTATCGTCGTGGTATTGATACAGTTCTGCGGAGGTGCCTCACCCATGAGGAGGCCGAAAAAGTCCTAAATGATTGTCATTCAGGGTGCATGTGGGGGTCATCAATCTAGTTATGCTACGGTGCAAAAGATTTTATGAGCATGATACTTCTGGCCAACAATGTTCAAAGATTGCATAACCGCAGTCAGAAGTTGCCATGCCTGTCAAATCTTCGATCCCAAAACCAGAAGACCACCCGCACCTCTGCAACTAGTAGTTGCTGTTGGGCCATTCACCAAATGGAGCATAGATTTCATGACATGTAACCCCACCTCGGCTGGGGGGCATGGGTATATCATAGTCGCAGTAGACTATTTTACCAAATGGGCAGAGGCGATGCCTACATTAAACAACAGCGGCGAAATGGCTGCCCTCTTCTTTTTTCAATCATGTAGTTTCTAGATTCGGCGTTCCACAGGCCATAGTCACAGATCATGGATCACATTTTCGCAATCACATGATGGTTGAGTTGGCTGCCAAATTAGGACTGTCCCACGACAGCTTTACTCCGTATTATCCGCAAGCTAATGGACAAGTTGAGGCAATCAACAAGGTCCTGAAGCGCATGCTGCAAAGGATGATTGGAGTCCACAAATGGAGTTGGCACCTGATCCTGTACTCGGCCTTGTGGGCATATCGGACTTCGGTGAGGAATGCGACTGGGTTTACACCTTTTCAACTGGTGTATGGCCTAGAAGCGATCTTACCAGTTTAGTGTGAAATCTCGTCCCTCAAACTCGCAGTTGACCTTCTCCCCGAAACTTCAGAAGAAGAGGCTCATTTCTTGGAATTAATCCAATTGGATGAAACATATCGTGATGCTACTTCGGCTAACGAAGCCCATAAGAAATGAGTTAAAGCACAGTTCGAAAAAAATGTTAAACCTTGTGTCTTCTTAGAAGGTGACCTGGTCTTACTTTACGACCAGGAGTCCGATAAGTTGGGAGCAGGTAAGTTCAAGTCTTTATGGATGGGTCCGTATATTTTTAAGTGTGTATTAGCAAAAGGAGCCTACGAGTTGGTGGATCATGATGGGATTCCACTGGCACAACCCCGCAACAAGTTGTACCTCAAGCGTTACTATGCTTAACTCAACGTAGTAACCCCTATGCTTTTGTTACTTTTTTGTTTTCACTAAGGGTAATTGTTTTGGTCAGGTAATCCACTTTTTGCATTTGTTGCAGATGTCGAACCTATTGGAACCATTTGTTGGATATGCCGACGGAGCGAGTCGTAGTTCGCGGAACCTATCTTCTGCGGCCTGGGCCATCTTCGATCCTAGCAACGAGTTAGTGAGTTTCAGAGGGGTATGTATTGGTTGGTCAACGAACAATATCGCTGAATACAACACGTTGATAGAAATCCTCTCTGATGCCATCACACATGACATACGCCAACTTATCGTCAGGCTAGACTCACAAATCGTCATTCTACAACTCACTGGTATCTACTCTGTACGGAATCCAACTATCTATCGCATGTTCGTAAGGGTTAGGATTTTGGAAAGACAGTTCGATTCTATTCAATATCAGCATATTTCTAGAAATTTAAACACATTAACAGACTCATTGGCAAATTATGTGTTAGATAGACATTTGCGACATTTATAAAAAGAAGCATTGCATCAATATTTGCATCAGGATCATGTAACTTAACCAAAATAAAGCTCCGAAAATAAAAAATATATATAACTGTTTATGGTTTACACATAATGTTCTGTAACCAAGACAAAATCGGTCAAATGATCCAAAACTCAAAATGTTAGGGGGCACCCTAGTCTAATGATGCTGGTGATAACAAGTAACCGCCTGTGCAATCATGCGTAAAAGCCTAGTCCATCGACTCGGCACACCGGTAGTATGTCACTGCAGCCTCAAAGGCAGCTCATCGGTCCTCACATCTGGAATACCAAGAGTGAGACCTTCAACCTGATCCTGCAATGCTGAAAGAGTCTCGACCACATCAAGGTCACAAAGGATGGCCCTCCCCACAGCCTCTCCTGCCAAAGCGGCAGCTGGTGCTCTCAGGCATACTGTTGGTTGAACTGGTCCAATGTCTGCATGAGCACATGAGTTTTGATTAGTCTTGATAAAATAAAGCATAAGAACATTATGACAACAATAAATAGAGATATGGTAAGAGAATTTACCTATAGCACCCCACTGCTCACCAGCTGGCAACACCAAATCCGGGTCACTCCGGAAATCCATACCAGCATATGGACACTCGGCATAAACCATATCTTGGCAGTTGAACCACTCGAAGAAGGTGTCAGAGAAAGAAATCTGGGACTGACCAACATGTCGGGCCATGAGGTCAACCCATCTCTGCATCCGTGGCTCAGTCGGTGGAGGTAAACCAAGTGAAATGTACTGCGGCTGCATCAGCGGGATCTTTTCCAAGGAAAAAGCGATCAAAATAGAACCATAGCCGAAATTCTTGGATCTTCCATTTTTCACCTTGTTCAATTGTTCTTTCATTATATGGAGTACTCCATCACACCAGTTGAACACGTTCGGTTCGAGGCATTCCAAGGTGTACTACATATAAGACCTGTTAGCCACGTGAAGAGCCGTACTACCAACCAGTCTAGCAAAAGTGAACAGAATGGTCCTCAAGGACCGACCAATGACATCTCGGATGGTGATCTTGCCATCCCTACTAAGCTGAGATCCCTATCTGCAGTATCGGCGAATGTAATCTCTCACGGATTCGCCCCCATGGGCGGAACCTGATAATGAGAGAGGGGCACCATGCCTCGATAAACTGGTCAAAAAATAGATGTCCACGACAGTCAAGGGGATGGATTTGCCTCTGATCTAGAACACCTGATTGGTAGGATCCCATGCATCGAAGAAATATTTCAACAAGTTGATTTGTTGCCTCATGCTAGAGATGCGGAAAAACTTGAGCAGGCCGCAGTTCCGCAGTGCAGTTACCGTACCCGAATCATGTAAAGCAACCATGTCTTCTTATTTATGCTCACGTTCTCACCATGTAACAACCATTTTGCTCTGATGAATATTTGAAAAAAAAACAAGAGAAGAGTCAGGGTCCTGATTTGGCAAAAAACAGGCAAACATTCCATGAGAAAACAATACAAAAGTTTCCCTCCTTGCGCCCATTGCACCCCAACAGTGTACTAGGTGAGATGCATACTGACTGGCTAATGGCCAGGCTAGTATGCATCACACCTTTCGATATTGGAGGGGTACAATGGAGCCAGGGAGAATTTTTCTAACCCCAGGGGCTCAGAAAAACAGGGAAACATGCTCTGAATTCAAAGAGGGAGGAATGCCACTGAAGAGCTCAAGTTTAGCTCTTACCTAGTCTAGACAACACCGAGAATCGTCCATAGAATCTCCCGGAATCAGCTAGTGAAAATCAAGGGGGAAAAACACCTCCAGAGCTCCAACAAACCAAGTTCAAATGAAATGGTAAAATGAGAGGTAAAAGTCACTTTTAAATTACTATTCACGTAATTTGAGTAAGGTATTAGTGTCTTAACTCATTTTTCAAGCATGTGTTTTCATTTCTAATTGGTTTGATGAAGCAATTGAACAGGTAGTACGACCATTGAAAGAACAAAGTGCTAACGGTGAATCAAATAATCAATGACCATTATCACGAGCAGTTTTTATGTGAAGTTCAAGCTCGTTAAAAATTAAACCTAAGTAATGAGCACATGTTTCCCCCCAGAGTTTAAGCTCATTAAAAAATGAACCAATCTCTGGTAAATAACCATTGTGAATGCATTATAATCAGCTTTTGAGCCTTGGCCGTGTTCTCATCATCACCTCCACTCTGTTTTAGCCGATCATACGCCTCCATTTGATTGTTTACCCTTTTTGAGGAACGTTTGTGACGAGTGATCTTATTAGCCATCCTTGTGACACTGTCGTGATTGGAAAATTCCAAACCTTACTTGGAATCAGCTGTTACCCGAAATCATCACTCGTTCCTCAAAAAACGAGTCTCCTTTAAGCACTTTTCACCTGACTCGTAAAATATGAAAAGATTGTCGAGCGATTGGCCTCTCCAGCTCATTAAAGCTACTGGAAGTGCTATCCCTCCTCTAGATTTTAATATTTTTGGACCTGAGGGATTATTACACAAAAATATCGAGCGCTTGTCTTGTTTGGCTCATTAAAACTATCGAAAATTCATCCCTTTCGTATTATTTTATACTTTTTCGGACTTAATGGATTATATGAAAAAAAAGGATTATTGGAGTTTCTTTTCCATCCCTTTTCAAACTCTCTAAAATTGAAAAAGGCCCGAGTTATCATTGTCGTTAAACTCATTAAAATCAATAGCGACAAACTTGTCCATATAGACGAGAACGAGTTTCACTGTTGCTAGGCTCATTAAAACATAGCGACAGGTTCGCCCAAAGGGCGAGTTGTAGAACATGCATATGTTATCCTCCTCAAGCTTGATAAAAATAAAGAGGTACTGGTCAGCAATGACTAGGGAAAATTGGGAAGAAAACTTGAAGAAACTTCATTGGTAGCAAGTCGCTCCTGAACATGACACTTTCACTCCACATCCGAGTCGGGTTGGGTTGTTCTATTCACCAGCCATATCACCATTGGTCCATCGTACCATCCATCTTTGGGGTTAATGCTACCAATCCATTTCAGTGTCACCGGTATGTTCAAGAGAAGTTACTCAAAGAATTCACCTGTGTCTCATCCACTGCAATACATCCACGCTCCATTCTTTCATGACCGCCACCCTAAACCTTGTATCATCGGATCATTTTCACCTCCACAAAATCATTTGCTCCATTTCGTGTCATAGATGTGGGATTCATTAAGGCCCTCCTATGATGGGTCACTTCTTGTCGACGTCAGCTCATTATCCGAAGGGTCGACCTAGGAACAACCCTTTCAGTACTTTGAAGCTTGCATGCCTCAATGGAAAGTTTCTCACTTCCGGCGACCGGTTTACATCAATGGCCTTCGACCGAAAGATTTTACGTGGTGTTCAACGCTAAGTCCCATTTTCACACCACGTGAATTGTACTGTCGTACCTTGAGGGTCATCATCATTATCGGTGATTCCTCTCGCACCTGTTAACAACATACATCATTGGCTGGTAATCAGGCGATGTCTTTCCATGTTCGACTCCAGAACATCTTTCGCATGGATCGACTTGTACTCTGGGCGAAGATTGAATGAGTTTGAAGACCCCAGATCTAGTTTCATCCATCCGGGCTACGATATATTTAGGGAAATAAAGTCATCAAATGTGCATCATTGCCGAACAGATGATCATTCAAATCAAAGGATGATGACTCCATCCGAATCATCAGTCTGCTACACAGACGATTGTCTGTCCTATGTACATGGAAATGAATTTATAAAGCTAAGCATGGGAATGCCCGCCTCAGCTAGATCATGAAAATATTATGAAGATAATGTATTGTATTGTATCTTATTACAGGTCACCTTCCAGCTCGAAAAAAACTTTGGATCCTCATGATAAAGCATTTCACCCAACATCAAAAGATTAATGACCTCATGCTTTAGGGGGCAACTGTTATAGACATTTTTGGGCACTGCGACCCTAATCATATATGTCCATAAACCAAGGGCTTCTAAGTCCCTAAAAGTGTTGCTTCATAATCTAAAGGAGCAAGGTCAGCTGATTACATCATCTCCCAGAAGTTCTTTGTGAAAAACTGCTCAGAACTGGTCAAAACTGTACCATACAGACTACCTAGTGCAGAGGGTGTGATGCATCTCACCTACTCAGTGTAAAAAGTACGATGCATACTAGAAAGCCCTTATGTAGGGTACGATGGGCGAGAGTAGACAAATGGCAGAGACAGTTTGCAAGGTGGATGATCATGGAATCTTCCAGAAACTTCTCCTGTGACACTTGCCTCTCTGAATTCGCCCAGGGATGAGTAAGAGATCATCAATCTCCAAGTGGAATCAAGAACTATCAGAGAGAGGACACTAATCAAAATATCAGAAGCTGACTCACCCCCCTACAATCATCTATATATGTATCCCTCATCCCAGAGATCTAGGGGCGAAAATCTTGTATTTTGTAAGGAAGTGATGTTGTTTTATTGGTGAAATATGATAGTGTTGGGTGATCTAAACTTTTCAGAAGGTGAAGAAGGGCTTTCATGCTGGGAGGGTGAAGCTGGGTCAGAACAATGGGTTGTAATCCTCTTTGCTATTCTTGATATTAATAAAGCTATTCAAGTTTTCCTCCACATTCTTGTATGTTTGATGATATATGCATTTGTGTGGTCAATATATATTTGGTTCTATATTGTTTATGATTGTAGATCTCTGTTCTTCGATAGTATTATGCTGCTTTGACTCCATAGGTGCTCTTTGAAGCTGGGTAAGCGAAGAAGGAGCGAAAAAGGTTTTTCAGAAGAGAGAGGAACCAAGCAAGGAACCACGCGCAAGACTGAGGTTGGTGTCCTTTGTTCCCCTCTTATCTGCTTCTCATAAAGAAAAGCGAAAGTAGTTTTGGTTTGTTTGTTTCTAAGATAGATAATCGTCTTAGTGGGACTAGTAGCTTCGAGTGGACACTAGATTTCCCGATGACACCGAGTGCTTGCCAAGGAGTGGAGGAAAGGATACTCACAAATGCACCTTCATCTATGATAGTGCCAGGTACACTGATATTACAAACTTGTACCATGATTTAGAAATGCACATAAGAAGGAAGATGACATCCTGTTAATCGGTTCCAATTAAAGGAAGTGACTAGACTACTAGGATGGGGTACCATGAGAACGAGAGAATTACCCCCTTGAGTTACGAGAAAGGGAGGATTTTCCTCCTTTCTTAATGGAACAAGAGGGTTGCCTCCAAACTCATTGGAATATGAAGAAATGAAAAGAACCTAAGTGGTACCATACTCACTCTCTACGGGAAAGGTATGATTAAATGAAGGTGAAATTGGGTCAACTGTTTATTCGACCTATGATTGGTTGGGTATAGACTCATGGGATTGACATTCAGAGAGTGGGTTTGGATGATGATTTATTTGGGTCAGTCACTTCATCAACTAGTGAAGGATTAAGGGAGAGTCTCATGTAACCAGTTGGAAGTCGCTGCGGAGAAGCGGGACGGTTATCCAACACTTTTTGGGCTTCATCCATATAGGGAAAAAGGTGAATGGGGTGATTCCCTTCACATAACCTATAGGGAAACTTAACTTTACCCTTCTTTCCATGAAATTTACTACCACAAGTTGATGGTGGATCACCAACATTATCTCTAGATGTTGATGACATAGGATGATATGAACGAGAAGACCATTCTTCTAAGATATGAGGAATACCAGAACAATTTCTAAGAAGATGGTCTCCTATACAAAGTTTACAAGGATATCAAAGTTTGTGAGGCTTATTGAACAATTTCTCATCAGAAGTTGCATTCGAAGCAATGGTTTCTTGGTTGCCCCCCTGCTGAATTTGCTTCTTCTTCGTCTTCTTAGCCACCTAGTTACTAGTGCCAATAATTTCACCAGGCAAAGAGGAAGAAGGGGAGGAAGAAACAATCGATGAAGAAGGAAAAGGGTCAACTTTAGGATCAAATGGAGGTTGATTTTGTCCAGTTGTAGGAATATTCAGTTGCGGGGCCAAGGAGGTTGAGAACAACCATACTAAGAATCCAATGGTAAGTCCCGAAAAGGACAATGTATCCATATAAGGAGCACCAATATTTCCGAAAGGAGGAAAAGGACTAGGATTCCCATCAAAAGGAATTCCTTGATTGGTGGACTTCAGAGTTGTTGCCATATGTTTCAACCTAATATCAACTAAGGAGTGACGTGGAGGATGTTATCTGTGGTCAATTAATTTATTTTAATAAAAATAACTTAACAAAACAAAATAGGGATAATCTAGGCAAAAGGATTACCAAGCAACTCTGAACTGCAATATACTGCCTCAGTAAACCAAGCTCTTAACATACGTGCATGAAATCTCCTCAAATGTTGTGTTCGATGTATCACAGTGTACAAGGTAGCTGACTCAGTTACCTATGGATGGATAGAAACCTAATGTAGTCCTCCCATATATACCCAAAAGTACATGGAGTCACGATCCATATTAGCACTGTCTAATGCAAAACCACATAGTGAGAGCATTCCTTTATAATTTTCATGCTATAACACCCCCCTATATACCCGGAGGTACATGGAGGAGCTAAGATATAATTACATACGTGGAATGAGGTATCACACTTGGAATTTATTGTACACAATTAACGACAACTACTATGTTTTACGACATCGAAACATGTCTCTAGCCTAGACCTCTAAATGTTATGTGTTGAGTTACAATGCTCCATTAGGTTAATTGAGATAACTTTTAAGTTGATCTTGTTTAATAATTTGTCTTTTAGGTTCACCACGTGATGTCTTTGAAATTCCTAGAATGCAACTATGATGAGAAACATTCTTTTCATTTGATTGGTACAATGAAAACCTTAACTACAAGGGATAGATCAATCAGAATGTTTAATCTAAGAGCAAAGAGCACATCTAATGTAATTTCCCAATACTATTCCTTCAAGCACACACAAACCTCTAATTGCATAATGCAAGTTTTTATTTTCAATTCCCTTAATGTTGAGATGAACAAAAGGAAGCTAATGCACACACAATCAATTAATCTTTTTGCAAGAAACGAAGACTTTATGACAGTTCCTTTTCGAAAGAAATGAAGACTTTTACGGCACTTTCTTTTCAAAAAAGATTAACCGACTATAAGCTTAACTTTGACAATTAATTGATAATGATAAAGGAAACATTTAAGAAACACTAAAAAATCAAGGCCAAAGTAGGGCTAGGAAGAGAAATACAACTTGATTTTAGAATGACAAGAACCATTGATCTTTCAGTAAACAATAAGAGAAGAAACTTTGAAAAAATCAGTCCAAAGGTTGGTTTTTTAGTCTAAGAGGAATCAACACAGGCCAGAGAGGGAGAAGTGCGCTGCAATGCACTGTCTCTAAGGTAGGGCTGCTCTTTAGCACACCGTGTTAAGACAAACACTACACTGGTGCCAGAGAGTCAATTCAAGAGACATTCAAGCACAGTTTTTGACTAAAAACACTTCAAAAAGACTGAAATAAGATCAATAAAGCTAAGCAAAGTCTACTAGGGTGTAATATGATGAGGGTAAGCCACCAAGAACAATAGTTGTTCCCCAGTGGAGTCACCAATTTGTTACATGGAATTTGCATCTACGGATAAACACATCTTCCCTAGGTGGGTGACTAAACCTAGAACAACATAATGAAAGTAGTTTAACCTTTTCTTATAGGAGGTAAATGAGATAGAGGAACTTAATTGTTGCCTTTCGCTTCCTAAATCTCTTTTGGATCGCTCCTATCGCTCCCACTTGAACTAAATCTGCTCAAAAGGTACCTGTATCAAGAGAAATAGAAACAAGAAATGATCAAAGTATACATGAACTATCAACTATAAACAATGGAATCGAAAACATTGAAACACATAATCATCACATATATGAACAATCATATGAGAAAAGGAATAATCTCTTTATTAATGTAGAAGGAAGAGTATCACCCAATACAGTTTGATCCTATGCCACTCCTCCAGCTTTAGTTCAAACCCTCGCCACATCAAAAGCTCAACACTCCAATAGCATAACATTGCTTAACTTATACTCAATCCTCAAACCAACATAATTTCCTTACAAACTTCAGATTCTAGCCCCTTGGTCACTATGATGAGTGCTCAATTTATAGGAAATGGAGGTGGTTTTGTCATAAATGAGGGTATTGAATGGCTTTCCAATCTTGGATTTAGTTTCCATGGAGAAAGGGATGAGAGGATAGGAGGTTAATGGATCCTTAGCCAATCCAATTTCAAGCTCATAGGAGGGGATAAGAGATGGGAACCTTCTAGAGTCATCTAGAATGAAGGAATATTCCTAGAACTATGCAAATTTCACTCAATCTCACCCAGTGCAAGCTAAAGAGGGCCTACGTGAACTGTAGTGCAGGCCACAGTGGGTCTTCCTACTCTACAACGCACTGTCTCAAGGCTTGGGCTGCGCTGGTTTCCCAGGGAGGCATCTCAGGAAGGCTTCAGGCCAAGGAACTTTCAGAGAAGGAAGCATTCAATGAGTTGACTTGTCTAAGGCATGTAACAACTAAATTAGGGTTTGATGAGCCCTAATAGTACTAATCTGAATGTCAGGATTTATGTGCCCAAATAGACCTGTAACATGGGGGAATCACCCTATGTGACCCATTATGGTGTTTAGTTGAGTTGGTTTGTAATGCCATCAATGGTAGTTATGGCAAGAATGCTCAACATTATGTAATGGCATGGGTACGCTCCATGAAACAATAGTGATTTTAAGCATATAAAATAATCAATTTTCCTTTTTGATCTCACCTTTCTGTTTAGTTCATGGCATGAATAGTCTTCTAGTTTGTATTTTGGTCATTTATTAGTGGATGTGGATATGGATATGCTTAGACCTCTTGAGGTCCAACAACCATAGTGGTCATTGGGACAACTTTGACTACTAGGGTTCATGTGGTTTGAGTAGGTTTTTTGTAATTGCATTTGTTATAGCCTATTTTACCCATATTGTTTCAATTGGAGAGAAATTTGAATTGTTGATCCAAATTCATGAATTTTTCTCTTGTGTCTACCTTTTTACAACATAGACACTAGTTCTTCATGGACAATTGGATTCTAGACTCTAATTTCTAGTTTGTAACCTGAGCCCTTAAATGTAGGTTTTCCTTCACACTTGCATCCATGCTAAGACTTCTAGACTTTGTCATTCCCAAGGAGATCAACTTGACTTACTTGTCCATGAGTTGGCCAAGGGCCAATTATTGTAGAGGTTTCCTAACTTCTCGAGCCCTCAGGTGTTCATATAAATCCTCCCGGTGGGTGTTATGAATTCATATAAAAAATAGCAAAGAAACATAAGGAAAGATAGATCAACAACTATATGATAAGCCACTTCGAGGGAACAACCTCCCTTTACATCACATAAATAAACAATTCTTAGATGATTCAAAAGATAAGACCTCCTTGGTATATATAGGAGTCTTAAGGTCAAAATATAATTAGGTCCTACATAACAATAATAATGTAAGGGCATAATAATAACAATAGTGGTATTCTATGGGGTACAACAATAACAATGTGGGGCTACACTAGTATTACAGGTACCTAACATGCCCCTCTCCTTCAAAAAAGTGTTGTCCTCAATGCTTGAGTAGTTCTAGATGCTTTTGTATAAAATACTCATCCTCCCATGTGGAATCTTTAACATGTAATTTCTTCCACTTAATGAGATACTTTGAAATTGATTGATTTCATAGCTATTGGATTTTTGTTTCCATGATTGCTTTAAGCTCCAATATGTTTTTTCCTTCCTCATCAAATTCTAGAAATATAGTTTGAATTGGGAGCTTGTCACCAATGTGGGGCTACACTAGTATTACAGGGACCTAACATGACACTCTCCTTCAAAAAGTGTTGTCCTCAATGCTTGAGTAGTTCTGGATGATTTTGTATAAAATACTCATCCTCCCATGTGGAATCTTTAACATGTAATTTCTTCCACTTAATGAGATACTTTGAAATTGATTGATTTTGTAGCTATTGGATTCTTTTTTCCGTGATTGCTTTAAGCTCCAATATGTTTTTTCCTTCCTCATCAAGTTCTGGAAATATAATTTGAATTGGGAGCTTGTCACCTATAACCTTGTTTAAGCATGAAACATGGAAAACTGGGTGTACTCGTGAAGATGCAGGAAGCTCCAATTTGTATGCCATAGTACCAATGTTACAACTTCTAGTAAGGGCCATAATGCTTGGGTGATAATTTATTATCCTTCTTTGCTTGCTTGAGGGACAATTGTTTGTATGGATGTAGCCGTAAAAATACCCAATCACCAACATAAAAAATTCTTTCATTGTGATGTTGATCTGCCTGTTGTTTCATTTGATTTTACGCATAGTTAGGTTATCCTTTAAAAGTTGGAGAACTTGTTGTTGATGTTCTATGTGATCTTCCATTGCTTGAACCTTATAATTTTCTCTTAAAGATGATGTGATGGATGATGGATGATATCAATAAAGCGCCATAAATGGGGTCATTTTTGCTGCGGTATGAAAGGACGTGTTATAGCACCAGTTTCCATAGATAATCACTTGACCCATTGTGTTTTTTATCAGATACAAAGCAACAACCAGTTTGCCATAGATAATCACTTGACCCATTGTGTTTTTTTATCAGATACAAAAGAACAACCAGTTTTCCATAGATAATTACTTGATCCATTGTGTTTTTTTATCAGATACAAAGCAACAAATATATCCTTCCAAACATTTGTTCACTATTTCAATTTTCCCATTAGATTGAGGATGGTAAGATGAGCTATGAACTAATTGAATACCAAGACAAGAAAATAATTATGTGCAAAAATTTCCAGTGAAAATGGGATCTTTGTCAGTGACAATAATATTGTTAGAAACCAAAACAATACTGAGAGGGGGGGTGAATCAATATTGTAGGAAATTTATTTATTTTTTCACTAGTAAATACTACTAGGATACCAATAAATACTTTAGAAAAAATTCATATCAGCATCAAAGAATCAATCATTAGAAGCAAAAATATAAAGCACAATTTCTTCAAACTTCTCTTCAATTATTTCATGAAGGAAAGCTTCAACTTTCTCTTACAAAGTTCTCTGGATACAAATAGAAGGAAGCTACTACTCCTTAATTTATCAACTACAACTAAAAGGAGCTACAAACCCTAGTTTATCAGATACCACTGAAAGGAGCTCCAATCCTTAACTATTTACTAGCCACTAGTGGAAGGAGCTACAACCCTTGATATGCAAGCTACCACTCAGTTAGCGTCAATGATTCATATTTCATACCATTTTCAAACTCAAATCATGAAGGCCATTTCCTTACATAAAAAAATAAATTTATCTCTTCCATCACTTACCTTACACACCAGTATCATCAATCCATGGACAAATTTCCAACCAACAAGCCAAAAAATGAGATCATTCTAGGAAATCCGATTATGTTCATATACAATTGAAGACTAATATATTTGGTTTTAAAAATTTAGTCATCTTGCACTTGAATTTAACTTTTTAGAGATTTTGATCTCATTAACTTCTTGTTTTTCTATTTCTGGAATGTTCTCTTGATGTCCACAATAATTCTTCTAACTCTCCTCCCCTGTCTCTACCAGAAAACCTAAGTTAAACTGCACAGTTTTGCAATTTTGCAATTTTTATATATTTTAGTAGTGTTTCTTCTAAATTTGGTTGACTCCGAGTTTAGCAAATTTTACTAAACCTTCTTCTAAATCAGTCCGTTTCGTCATCCTTGTTGTAACCTCTTTCATGCTTGATTTCCAAACTTTTAGTGCTTTGCTACTTTGGTGTATTTCATCAAACTTAACATATAATGCCAAATTTCACAAGATTCCAACTCGTTCATGGAGTTAAGCCCTTAGTATAGTATTGAGGTACCAAATCAATACCACAGATCTACATTGAGCTTGATCACTTTATGCATAAAAACTACACATACAACCATTGACTAGGCCCATTGTTCTAAGCTCTGAGGGCTTATCACCCATTCATAATTTTTTTGCGCCAATGGTCACACCGCTACACATACCTTGTGTTGGTCCCAAACTATAGTTATCACCTCTTATTCCTTGGGAGAAACCCTCTTGGAAAAAACTTGGGGGAGAACCCCTGCATTATCACCAAGATCGTTTCTTGTGAGGTGGTGCTCCTGCGGGTCCACTTGTTGTTTGTTGGGACCAATCAAATAATTGTCAAGATGACTTGTTCGCATGATTAAATCACATAACCTTAGAGATTATCTTCCCACTACCTCAGTGCCACCATGTCTCAAAACTAATTTCTTGGACTTTACTGCCTGTGCTCCCTTCAGTTTTTTCCAAGGATGTTTTTTCCGAGGATTGAGTTTTCTCTGAGATTACATCACCTGTCACTATGCATTGTCACTTTCCTAACACATGGTCCAACCATATTTTTTCTAAGATAATTTGTATTTCCACATGAAATCCTCCATTTCCAGCAACCTCATCAGTTGTCAGCCACCTCTTCCAGGGTGCCATGTGTCACTCACTTAGTGGTGCCATGTGTCACTCATTTTCAATCCACTCAGGTACCTGAAAATGTTGAATTTGTATGCCACTGTCACACTTTCAATGGTGGCACTCATGCTAATGTCATGCTACCACCGTGCTTCCTTTGGAAAATAAAATTGTGCCATGTATTTTATTCCAATTCATCCATGATATTAGGTTCACGTTGGTATAAGGAGGTTATGATGCCTTATTTTGTGAGGCATAATCTTCATTAAAAATTAAGAGTCCTAGGCCAATTCTTCTTGATGCAAATATCAACAATATCTTAAGGTGTCCCTTGAAGAAACATCTGAGGGGTTTCTTTTGAGGAGGTTTCATCTTAGGAGGTTTCTATCGAGATGAGGTTTTTCTAGGGTGAGTTTCTTGTAAGGAAATATTTCTCGCCAAGAACCTTCCGAGAAGAGTTTCTTCTGACGAACTATTTATCACCGAGAATTGTTTCTTCCAAGGAGGCATGTATCGGTGGGACCACATGGCTAACACATGGACCAATTATATAAATTCTAGGGTGATCTATCTCTACATGCCAATCCCATCCTACTAGTTGTGTTCCCAAGTGGTCGTCCTTACTAACTGTGCTAAGGAACCTTGGACTTTGATTTTTGCCTTCATAAATTTGTATATCAATAACTTTCAATCTAGGAGGTGTTTTTTAGACTTCAATATTCCATTGGAAAGATATTTTCAAGCTCTATCCATCTGAGCAAGTTCCAAGAGCTATTGAGACGATCTTCAGAATTGGAATTGGCTCCAAATTCTCTGCACCTTGATCATTCTTCTTGTAACCACTTGTGCCTTTGCCATCATCTTCTTTGCCTTTTCCCTCAATGAAAACATATTTATAATATTCTCCCCCTTTGGAATTGTTGGAAACACCATAAGTAACATCCCAAACAAAACATGAGAATAAAGAAAAAGAAAAGTGTAATTATTACTTCTCCTTCTTCTTGCTTCTCTTTCTTCTCCCTCGATGGATGTTGCTCCCCCTATGATGCACTTCTCCTTTTGTAATGTTACCTCTCCCCCTTTATTTTGTTTGAGGTGCTTCTCCTCCCTTGACATCAATGGAAAAGAAACTAATGTGCTCCCCTTGAAACTTAGCTACCCCTATCTTATTGATCATGTGAACCTAACACCTTACTTTTGATATGATAAGTGTTTGTTGGCTTCCTTTCTTCCTCTTGAGGAGGATCTAGTGGAGAGTGTTAAGAGGAACTACTCCCAGTATCTACCTTAAATATTCATACTGATCTCTTGGTAGAGTTTTGGTGAATATATCAACTACTTGCTCGTTTTTAGGTACATACTCCAACTTAACAATTTGATTTGGAGCTTGCTTTCTTAAGAAATGGTACTTGATTGGAATATGTTTTGTCTTTGAATGAAAAACATGATTCTTGGACATGTTGATGGAAATTGTATTATCATAGGTGATAGGGGTTGGATGATAACATAATGCTTGTACATCCTATAAATTCTGCTTCATCCACAAGAGCTAAGTGCAATAAGAAGCTGCTGTTATGTATTCTACTTCAACAATTGAGAGATAAATTGAAGGTTGCTTCTTGCTCAACCATGAAACAAGACATTCACCAAGAAATAAAGCACCACCACTAGTGTTATTTTGATCATCTACATCACCTACCCTATCAACATCAGTAAAAACAACTAGTGAAAATATTTACCTTGGGAGTACAAAATTCCATAGTCCACTGTGGCTCTTAGATATCTGAGAATCCTCTTTGCTTCTAGAATACGGCTCTGTCTAGGGGCTGCTTGAAATTTTCCAAAAAAACCAACTTCCTGCATGATGTCTGGTCTTAAGGCTGTCAAATATATGAGGTTTCCAATAATATGTCCGTATAAAGTCTGATCCTTCCCTGGTGATTCATTAGTCTTGATGAGCTTGCAACCTATAACCATTGGTGTGCTTTCTAGAGAACATTCCTCCATGCCAAATTTCTCCAAAACTTCCTTGAGATACTTGCTTTGTGAGATAAAATTTCATTTGGAATATTGTGCAATCTATAAACCAAGGAAATAAGAAAATTCTCCAAGCATATACATCTCAAATTCAACCTTCATATCAACTGCAAATTGGCATGATAGTTGATTTGAATTACTAACAAAAATAATATCATCAACATAGACAATCACCACTAGTAATTTGCCATCATTAGATTTCACATATAAACTAGTAATTGCCCCTAAAGGTGCAAAGGTACACCAAAAGAATAGGATATTTTGGAATATCATCCCGCCACTCACTCCAATGCAATGCAAGCATTATTAATTGTTTCTATGAGTGGAGAAAAAATGCTTCCGTGAGTGGAGAAAAATTGCTTCTCGATAAAAATATGTAGATGACAAATATATAAAGCTACTCAGAGATAATAGAAATAGGCATACAAATCTCTGAAGAGGACTCCACCTATTAGATTTTACTGACTGATGAGCAGAATCAGGCTTCATAGTCGACCAATTTGACGAAAACCACTTGCGACAACCTTGAAGGTGACATGTAGTACGAAATTGAAGTTCAATTCTATAACCTAAAATTTACAATGCCATTATCGAAGCACTTCCACTCATTAAATTAAAATAGAGGAAAGTCTTACACAAACTTCAACATGAATATGTGGAATTGTGTGAAGGTACACTCACTAAATTGAGGATAGTACCTCTAAAACCTAAAAAAAATAACACAAAAAGCATTAAGTGCTTGATTTTTTAAATTCCACAATTAATGTTAACAAGTTATGCACCCACTCAACAAACCATGCACACATTTAATTGATCACGCACACATTCAACATCTACACAAACTCAACATTTACATAAAACCAATAATACCATCAAAAGTTAAGGGTATTATAGAAAGCCAACTAAATCACTTATTCTCTTTGAAAAATAGTTTATAGATTTCCATAATAATAAAAAAATTGTTTTTTAAAATATTAGATACCTTTCACGATTGTATTCAATCCTTTATCTATTTATATAAAATTTAAATTTAAAATTTGATAAAACCTAAACCTCATAACAACCAAATAATTTATGCCTCATAAATTGAATAATAAAATGTTATAATTATAACCAATAAATTTAATTCCCATCCGGTGGAAAGTAAAGTGTAATTGAAAATACGTACTCAAAATTGATCTATGCAAATTGAAAATTGTCTATCACATTGTTTTGGAAGAGCCTCATCAATCATAATTATACCATGTTGAACATTAAAGTTGTTTTGTGTCTTCTTCCCATCACAAATAATTGTTTCAAAAGGATAATAAGTGGTACAACTGACCTCGTGCCAAAATCTTATTGAATCTTTAGACTCTCGAGAACATAAAAGGACTACACTTCTCAATAAATCTTAAAGATCATTAACAAAGGATTAATTGTATTTTAGATTCATTTGATGCAATTTAATTAAATAACTTCGGTTTGAATTTAATAAAATAAAAACTTCAAAATTCGAATTGAAAATAAAGGATAAATTTTGATAATTTTTTTTTTCCGGATTAATCATATCATGAGTTTTTGTCAATGTTTCGAACCATCTAATATGGTTCATCATCATGACAAAGGTGAAAAAACCAGTCAGTCAAAATGTTTAAATAACAAGGATGCATTTGTTCCAGAGTTAGCCATTAAGAAATCGCTGTTATGAATTAGCCGTTAAAAAATTAGTTGAATAAATTTATTATTATTTTGTTATGTTTTATTTTAATTTAT
>APFE030714102.1:10994-42933 GCA_000404065.3 Pinus taeda
CAAACCTGAAGGAGTCATTGAAGACCTGATAATTTCAGTCGAATCTTGGAACTACCCAGCTGATTTTGTTGTATTATAAACTAAAACAAAGTTGGGGGGTCATCCATTGATTTTAGGGAGACCTTGGTTGGCTACAGCAGATGCCTTCATCAACTGTAGATCAGGTTCAATGACAATTTCTAATGGATGTGAAACCAAGCAGCTTACTCTTTACCCTCATGCTACACCTATGATTAATAATGATAACTCTGTGTGGTTAGATTATGAGGATGATGAGACCCAACCCATCTTGACTATCAGACAAGCTTTAACTTTTAAAGATTCAACCGAGGATGAATTAATTAGCAATTTTATTTCTGAACCTTCTTCAGTCAACTCTGAAATACATGATCACTTGACTACAATATTGGAATCTAAATCTCAGCAAAACCTTAGAACTGAAAATTTATCTCAGACATCAGCTGGTATCTCCTCCAAAAGTATAACAGTAGAACTCGATCCTGGCAAAACATTAAATATAAACCCAAACCTAACAGATGCTTAAACACAACAGTTAATGAAGCTACTCCGTGAGAATAAAGAAGCATTCGCATGGGATTACATGGATATGAAGGGAATCTCTCCTGAATTATGTACTGATTGTATTTATATTAAAGAGGGATCTCACCCAGTCTGTCAACCCCAATGATGAATGAATCCCAATTTAAGGGAAATTGTGAAGGAGGAACTTCAAAAATTGCTGAATGCAGGATTTATATATCCTATATCTGATAGTGAATGGGTTTCTCCATTAGTAATTGTACCTAAGAAAAATGGGAAATGGAGAGTGTGTGTAGATTATAGAACTCTAAATAAGGCCACTCAGAAAGATCATTTCCCTTTACCATTTATTGATCAGGTACTAGACAATTTGGCAGGCAAGAGATTCTTTTCCTTTTTGGATGGATTTAGTGGATATAATCAAATCAAGATTGCACCCCAAGATCAAGACAAGACCACCTTTACTAGTCCATGGGGGACTTTTGCCTATAGAGTTCTTCCATTTGGATTAAGTAATGCCCCAGCAACATTTCAAAGAGCAGTGATAGGGATTTTTCTGATATGCTTAATGATTCCTTAGAAATATTTATGGATGACTTTACTCCTTATGGTGTGACTTTTGAAGATGCATTACAAAACCTTGAGAAAGTACTTAAACGATGTATAGAAGCACATCTTGCCTTAAGTACTGAAAAATGCCATATGATGATGAATCAAGGTGTTGTATTAGGACACTTCATCTCTTCCTATGAATTCAAGTTGATCCAGCTAAAGTACAGGTAATTCAGACTCTTCCTATCCCTAAGTCACAAACTGATGTAAGAAGTTTTTTAGGACATGTTGGATATTATAGAAGATTTATCAAGGATTTTTCTAAAATAGCTTCTCCGTTGTTTATGTTACTTATGAAAAATGTTGAATTTAAGTGGACTGATGGTTGTCAAAAAGCATTTAATGAACTTAAACATGAATTGTCTATAGCTCCCATTTTGAGAGGAGCTGACTGGGCGCTCCCCTTTCATATATCCTCTGATGCTTCAGATACTGCAATTGGAGCTGTCTTGGGTCAAGAAGAAAACAATATTCCCTATGCTATCTATTTTATTAGTAAAAATATGACCCCTGCTGAACTTAATTATACAGTTACCGAGAAAGAATTCTTAGCAGTCATTTATGCTATTAATAAGTTTCGACATTATATTATTGGTTATACTACTTTTGTTCATACTGATCACTTGGCCATTAAATATTTAATGAACAAATTAGTTACAAATGCTCGAGTTACCAGATGGTTATTATTACTACAAGAATTTGATATCACAATCGTAGATCGACCAGGTAAAGAAAATGTAGTTGCTGATTTCCTCTCTCGGCTAAAAACTGATGAAAATACTCCAGTAGATGATTCCTTTCTTGATGAATATTTATTTGCAGTATCTGCTCACTCACCCTGGTATGCAGACATTGCCAATTACTTAGTTGTAGGGAAGCTACCATCACACCTATCGCACAGAGAAAAAAGAAAGATCGTTCAGCAAAGTGCTAGGTACAGTTGGATAAGCGGGAGTCTTTTTCACACAGGACTGGATTAGGAAATTCAGAGATGCATCAAAGAAAATGAAGTTTATGATATATTGAAGGCTTGTCATGATGGCCCTTGTGGAGGGCATTTTGCTGATAAAAGAACAACACACAAAGTTCTTAGAATGGGTTATTATTGGCCCTCACTTTTCAAGGACGCAAAGAAATATGTTAGGGCCTACGATAGCTGTCAGAGAATGGGCCAGCCTAATCACAGGGATGAAATGCCACTCAATCCCCAGGTAATACTTGAACCTTTTGAAAGATGGGTGCTGGATTTTATAGGTCCCATCAATCCTCCATCTAATCAAAGAGTTTATATACTGGTTTGCACAAACTATATGACTAAATGGGTAGAAGCTAAGGCACTCGTCAGAGCTAATGAAGAATCATTTTTAACCTTTTTATTTGAAGAAATCTTTGTTAGGTTTGGATTGCCTAGAGAGCTAGTCACAGATGGAGGACCTCCTTTTTATTCTCATGGCTTCAAAGATACACTCCAGAAATATCACATTAAGCATAAAATGACTACACCTTATCACCCCCAGGCCAATGGGCAGGTGGAAAGTACGAATAAAGTCATAGAAGCCATTTTAACAAAAACAGTAAAGGAAAATATAAGGGACTGGTTTCAAAGGTTGCCTGAAGCATTATGGGCTTACAGAACTACTTGGAGGAATACTACGGGTTTTTCACCTTATGAATTAGTTTATGGTAAAAGTGTTGTTTTTCCTGTGGAATTTGAAATGAAAACCTTAAGGGCTGCTTTAGCTGTTAACCTTGACTTGACCGATGCACAGACAGCTAGGTTGCAGTAGCTTCAGGAATTGGATGAAAAGAGGTTGGATTCCATCCATCAAACAACCATGATACAACAACAAAGAACCAGGTGGCATGACAAAACCATTAAGCATAAGCAGTTCCAAAAAGGTAATTGGGCTCTACTGTATGACTCCCGTTTTGAAAAATTTCAAGGTAAATTAAGAACAAGGTGGTTAGGACCTTATGAAGTAGATACTGTTTTTCCAAATGGAACAGTCAGACTTTAACGATTGATGATTCCAGAACACCATTAGTAGTGAATGGGTATCGACTTCGTTTGTATCAACAACCTATTTCTAAAGAAGATTTCAAAGCTACTTGCATGACAGACATCTACTATGCCTTTTTGGGGGAACCTGCTATCCCTCAATGCACTGAATTTTTTGTTTATGTATTTATTTTTTTAGATTAGATTTCTTAACTAATAATCCCTGTCAAGGGTTGCCATGTTACAATTAATTATTTTGCAGATCTTAGCTTTGGAAGGTGGTTGAGAAGAAAAATTCCAATATAGGAAGGATTAAGCTGCAGCTTGGGAAGCATTGCCACGTCACTTCAGATCATAATTCATTCCCTCTTACCATTTTTCCATCATTTCCCATTGCCGAAACACCATTTCCCTGTCGCTGAAACACCATTTCCCGTTGCTGAAACACCATTTCCCGCTGCTGAAACACCATTTCCTGTTGCTGAAACACCAATTCCCAGTGCTTAAACACCAATCTTGTCCATTTTTCCTAAGAAGCACCAATTTCCCCATTTCTGTTCCCGAGAATGAACCATTACTCTGATGGAAACATATCACTCTTCATTAAGGGAATCAGCCATTCATCCTAATAATTATGTTCCTTCACTATTATTTCCTGTGAATAATGAAATCCTTGTGTATAAAAACCCTCATACTTTATAGACCCTTTTTATAACTATCATCGACCTATTAATGACGAGATAATACTTTTTGGCGCAACACCCAAAGGTAAATATAAAGGTACGCATGTTTAGGTGTGAATATTAAATTGTAGTCAATGAGGAGATATTGATATGACTGCCGAAATCATCATACCACCAACCATATCATTCAGCCGCAGTTGGGGGGAGTTATCGAAATATTGTAATCATGACATGACACGCCAATCACCGCCATTTCTATTTCTCGCGGTAGTATCTAGTCACCCCGTCTGTACCTTATCATGTCATAACTTTATTTGTAACGTTCTACTCTGTTTCGACCTCGACTACTAGGCTCTGCACTTTGTATTTTCTCTGAACCAATACCTATGGGAGGAAATGCTGTTAGACATGAACCTGGCTCAACGGCATTACTAGAACTCTACCAAGAGGCATACCAAATCTTTCTACAAGCTGGATGGGTGGATTACTTCAGAAGACTTCCGGATTTCGATTCACAACAGGTTCTGGAATTTGCATGCAATTTGAGGGAAGGATACTCCACTGTCCAAGGGGTGCGAATTCCAACAACAGAGGAGGACATAGCGCAAGTTTTGGGACTACCAACCAATGGTACTCGCTGGTTCAGCAAGAAACACCTCACTCAATGCACAGCAAGATTTTTTGTTACCAGGGGAGCACATTGAATCCAAAGGCAGGGGTGTTGCACTTCGATCACTACCACCACCATGGCCAAAGGTTACAGAATTTGTTAAGAAATATTTCACCTGCGAGGGTCGTTATCAGGTAGTCTACCAACATGACTTTGTGTTATTAAATCATTTGAGGCATGGTTTTTTAATAAATATGCCCTATTATCTGCTTGGTTGTCTAAAAAATATGGCACACTATACCGTGAACACAAGGCACCAACTCCTCTCCCTCACACACCATCATTTGGTCTAGATCTTAATAAATAGTGGCTTTGCCCTGCACAATCCACCTCCCCTCAATAACCCTCCTCAGCAAGTCCAAGAAAATTCACAGCAGTCCGAGGAAAACTCCCAACAAGCTGCCGAAAATCAGCAACGAGCAGCGGAAACACCCCAATTGAGCATTGAAAATCTGCAGCAGACCCCACCCCTTAATGAAGCTGAACCATCCACTGCCATGGTCCATATCCCCACCGATGATTCAGATGAAAATACCCCCATCATTATGCTTAAGAGGAAGAAGCAACAGAAAGCTGCAACCCCACTAAAAAGAAGAACCAGGGCCTCAGTTAAGGAAGCCACCATTTCTGATAATCCCCCTACCCTGAGGAAAAGTGCTCGTAAGAGAAAAACTATTGTTTTTCCTGCTTCCTTACCACGGCGACGAACAAGGTCGTCTGCAACAACTGAGACCATTATCCCAAATTCCCCACCTATTATTCTAAAATCCTGTATTCCGCCTAGCCCTGAACCCTCACCTTCCTCACCCTCGGCTGCCGAAATGCAGAGCGTTCACGATTTTGTGACATCATTTTTCTCAAAATAGGTAGCTGCTCCACAAGAACCAGCTGCCGATACTTCTAAAGTAGACACCCAAGACGATATAGGGCATGTGGCTGATACATAAGAACCAGCCACTGACCCAACAGGTGATACACAAGAACCACCTGTTGGAGAACAAAAGGAAGACGACCTAGATGTGGCTGATACACAAGAACCAACCACTGACCCAACAGGTGATACATAAGAACCACCTATTGTGGACGCAAATGATGAAGTTAATGTCGAACAACAATTCTCTCCTCCACTAGAACCTGCAACTACAGAAGCCCCGGTTACTTTAGCCTCCTTGCAGGAAGAAAATGAGTTTTTGAAATCTGAAATTAAGGCTTATCAGCAAGAATTAACAATGGCTAGTGAAGCCTATGAAAAGGAACTCAATCTGTACATGTTAGCTCAGGTAGCATCTACAGCTTAAAAGAGTGCAGACAAGGATCAATACAATGAATACATGTGCAGTGAATGTGGTGATCTCTATACTTGAGCAGGTTATAAGATAGTTGAAGTTTCGTTGTCTGGAGCCAGTCCAGTACCTCCTCCTGTTATAGTAAAAAAGGAACACCCTGCTGTTACGCAAGAACCAACAAGATCTTCAAGAATTTTAGAGAAAGAAACAAAGACACCCCGACCTAGCCAAGTTGTTACAGAACAGAAACCAGTACCAAAGTCTTTTACAACTAAGGATACACAGACTGAACCTCCCCGTGTCAACAATGCTTATACACAGACTGAGCGTCCCCGTGTCAGCAATGCTTACACACAGACTTCCAGTTTTCAAAAACTAAGTAACACATCGAAGACAGAGTATGAGCTCTCACAAGGAAAGGCATTTCACCAACAAAAGTCATTATGGCTCAACTATGCATATAGAAATTGGGAAGTGCTTGAACAGTCTCGTGCACAACATAAGGAGAATAAGAAATTAAAAACCAGACTTTCCCTCATCTTTGACTTGGTCCAATGGTTACTTGCTACAAGGAAACCCTCTTTTAATTATTCTGTATTTTTGAGAGAATGCTTAACGTTCCTCCAAATAAAAGTAATCACGGATGGAAGACCCCACTAGGTGTCTACACCGCAACACTTTATTGAGACCTTCGCAGAAGCACCAAATAGTGACCAGAACTTGTTGTGTGAACTCTATCTTCACAATGAGGCTATGCCTGAAGATAGAAAGCTTAGTCTACTTCCTCTTGTTGGCGATATCCAAATAAGAGCCTTTATTTCCTTCTTGGCCAATCACCTTACTTGGCAGAATGCTTTTATGTCAGCAGCACACACTGAGGAGAACTGTCTTCTCTGGATCCGTGCCGAGCCACAAAATACAACAATCTTCATTGCAGAACATCAACGAATGCTACGAGAGCCAGGGATGACTGACCATATCAGGAAACTATAGGTAGCAGTCTTGGAAGACTGCTAGTATTGTGTGAAAACTAAAGGAGCTCTGTCTACAAAAGAAAATAATCTATTCTGGGAACACTGTCCTAAAGAGAGACGGGAATATCACCCTTATAATCCTCTCAATCTTCAGGCGGAAATCTCACGCATACCTAATCATGTTAAATGCATTAGACAGTGTGCTGAATGATGGATTGGTTACCACTTTCACTTCCCTCTCCTATGGCTACCTGGACAACAATATAAGGCTCAATTTAAATTGACCAAAAAGGAAGAGCTGGCAGCATGGCAAAAAATTCAGAGTGTCCATGGGTTTAGAGACATGGTTGACAGCACCTTCCATACTTACTGCATAAGCAATTTGCATTGTTCATCCCAGTATTCCGACTCAGATTCAGACTAGACGTTGCATGCATACATGCAACCTTTTCAGTTGGGGGGGATGTTAGGACCCCATATTTTCTATTTTTGACCTTATATTTTGTCATTCAACCCATAATTGAAAGCCCTTGCTAGTGTTTTGACTCAATCATTCTAAAGGTATACAGTAACTCTTCTCATTGCTATATGTTTAATTATTCAACACATAATCATGCTATCTTTATAATTGATCCTTGAATTTGACTAAGTTGTTGAACAATTGTTGGAACTGCCTAAAGCTGGCAGGACTATATTTTGCAGTTGCTGAAACAACGAAAACATCATGAACCTCGAAGCTGAAACAACAAGGACAACATGCGAATCTCAAGGAGACAGTTGAGATTTGTGTACCAAAGTTGCAACAACAAAGGAGTCCGATCGATTATTTGAATAAATGTTACATTGGTCGTAACGTTCATGATCCACATTACTGTAACAACATTCTATTAACGGGAACTGATTTCCCTATTTTTGTACAAAGGGTTGAACTAGAATTTATAATGAAAATCTTTTGTAATAGATGTCTCCTCTATAAAGAGGAGACATCTACATTAGAGAGGGGATCGACATAGGATGAACAAGCTGTAACACAAGGATTGTAGCGGAAGGACAAGACTGAACCTTTCTTGTAATATGGTATATTGACGGATGAATAAAGTTTTGTTCTGAGTATTTTGTCTTAGTTTTCGTGTCCTGGGGAATCTTGTGAGAAGGACAGGGCCCACCTTCATCACAAGATTCACCCATCTTTCTTCTGTTGTGTGTTGTATGTGATTTCTGTTCATACCTTATTCACGAGTATTGCTTCTGATGATATTTTACTTTTGCTAAGAATCTGTTTCTCTTTTAATCGATTGATGTTGTACATGAGTGCCTCACCGGTGATTAGGATTTAGAAAGTGTATTAGTGAACTCGATAACAGAGGCAGGTGCTGAATGTTCCTACTCTGGGGATAGGGTCCTGATCCTTTGTTACATGATAGCCATTGTTTCCTTTTGTAGATTTACTCTCTTTAATTAATTATTTGTTCTTATTCAATTCCTGCAATAGACTATAACTGCTGTAACACAGAGTAAAGGGTTAACATAGTGTGAATTGATTATACTACAACTTTTTAATGCTATTAAAATTGAGTACATACAGTACGTGGTCACCTTTGAAATAATCGGACTTTCCCGGGTTAACAATTTATGTGGCACTCGACTGTTTAATTAATAAGCAATTAAAGTGACCAACATTTTGGCGTCATTGCCATTGAAGGCGACCGAAGATTTTAAAAGTATTAACAATTTTCTTTTAGATGTACAGGATGCATGAAAGGATGCAGGAAAGCTAACCCTATAGGTGGCAGGGGCAAAGGCAGGGGAGGAAGAAAAACTTTCATTGACGACATTATTTCAAAAGCTGAAACATCTCAGAAGGTAAGCTTTCGAAGACCACAGACTCAACACTCTCTCTAGATGGACTACGAAACGGAGGAAGTATTGGGACCAGAAAGGGCCGAAGAGACAGTAGAAAAAATCGAGGAGTCAGTGGAAGATATTAAGGAACCAATAGAAGATATTGAAGTCGAGGAACCGGTTCAGGACATTGAAAGCCCTATAGAAAGCGCTGAAGACCGAGCAAGTGAGACAGGGGAACAACCAATGGACGAAAACAATGAAGGACCCTTTGGTGGGGGATGAAGAGAAGGAAGAGGGGAAAATTCCCTCTCCACCTTGGAATTCCCTATTGAAGATCTTCCTAGAGGGGCAACTCCTATGAAGAACATTCCACTTTCAGCCCTACCTAATTTCCATGGTTTATCGTCTGAAGACCCTGATGAATTTCTGTTTGAGTTTGATATATTGTGTAGGAGTTATGATTATGTTACTAATCCTCAAAATTTGAAGTTATTTCCAGCAACATTAAAAGGAAATGCATTGAGATGGTTTATGAGCTTGTGAAGACATGTGATCACAACATGGGATCAAATGAAAGAAAAGTTCTTGGCCAAATACCAAGACTATTGCCGAACAAGAGAAAGGAAGGAGGAATTACTTAAGATGGTTCAGAAGGAGGACAAAAATCTGGGGGACTTCATGGAAAGACTACAATATAATTTGCAGCGATCTAATCATCCGAATATGAGTAAGGACATTCTTAAGTTAATACTGTTAAAAGGGGTACGAGATGATTGTTTAGATATGTTGAATATGCTTGGAAAAGGGGATATATCTAAGGAATCATATGATGATATTGTCAACCTCTGTAAGAGATGTTCAAGAGGAGCAGCAAGCAGACCAAAAATCAAGGATAATACATACTCAAGAGTCCAGAAATCAGTGAGTGGTGGAGCAACACGGGCCGAAATAGGTAACTTACTTGAAGAATTTAAAACTGAAGTGTTAAGCTCTTTTTTCTTCACAAATTGATACCTTGAAGGTTAAAAAGGAGCAGGCAGAAGCAGAAGCTGCTTTGGCTATTTTCTGCTCTAAATGCAGAGAGAAACACCCATTAAGGGAATGCCCACTGGACAAGGTACCAATTTGCACTATTTGTGAGAAGGACCATGAGACTCAACAATGCCTTTCTTTACCAGGAATAAAAGCAGCACTGCAGCCAACTGAAGAGGAAGATGAAGCAGTGTACTTGCTAACACAGAGGAGGCAATGGCAACCACGAGGACAAGGTACGAATTCTAACATGTCATTTAATCGTTGGAACAATCATCCTCCTTTTCAAGCAAATTACCCGCCCTTGAATCAAATGCAATACCCACCCTTTAATCAAATGAATTTCCCACCCATGCAGCAACCAAATCCTCCTTTTGTTGATCCTACAATATGGAATCCCTGGGCTCTACAGCAATCCTATTTTAATCAATGGAACCCAAATTGGGCAGCTCAACAGATCCCATTCCCAAACCAATTTCCCCAGTATCAGCAATCTCTCTCCTTACCATCAAATGCTCCATCGAATAATCAGACAATGAGACCCCGGCTGCCTGTGCAACCTAACCCCAACCTAAATAACAATAAAGCTCTGCAAGTAATTTATATTCAAAACCAACCTGTTTTCCCTATGCAATGTAGTGATATTCATTTACGCTCTGGGAGAATAGTTGAACCCATTATTGATGACATTACTTCTTCTGACTCTGATAAAGAAGAAACTGGAAAAGAAAAGTCATCTAATAACAATGTTGAAATAGTTGAATCATCCTCTAATAAGACTGCTGAAACAACAGAGCCACCATTCCCTGAACGTCTGGCTCTTACCAAAACACTTGAGCCACCTGCTTTTAATCTTTTAGGAGAATTGCAGAATTTATATGTTAAAATTCTACTCTTACAAGCACTGAGAGATGTACCAATTTATGTTAGAACTGTTAGAGATATTTGCATTAAGAAACTTGGGAGAAAAGCTAAAGATCCCCTCACAGTCCATGTGATGGGTGATCTAGCTGCTCTAATGTCAGGAAAAACCCCCCCTATGAAATATGGTGACCCTGGTCATCCTACGGTCACAGTGCAGGTTCGAAAACTTTTGTTTCTAGAGTTCTAGTAGATCTAGGTGCTGCAATAAACATTATGACACTTGAAACCGCACAGTTATTACAGTTAAAGAATGTAATTAGGGAAACCCTAACCATTCTAGAGCTAGCTGACCGCTCCACAATCAAACCTGAAGGAGTCATTGAAGACCTGATAATTTCAGTCGAATCTTGGAACTACCCAGTTGATTTTGTTGTATTACAGACTAAAACAAAGTTGGGGGGTCATCCATTGATTTTAGGGAGACCTTGGCTGGCTACAGTAGATGCCTTCATCAGCTGTAGATCAAGTTCAATGACAATTTCTAATGGATGTGAAACCAAGCAGCTTACTCTTTACCCTCATGCTACACCTATGATTAATAATGATAACTATGTATGGTTAGATTATGAGGATGATGAGACCCAACCCATCTTGACTATCATACAAGCTTTAACTTTTAAAGATTCAACCGAGGATGAATTAATTAGCAATTTTATTTCTGAACCTACTTCGGTCAACTCTGAAATACATGATCACTTGACTATAATCTTGGAATCTGAATCTCAGCAAAACCTTAGAACTGAAATTAAAGGAGGGGTCAATAAACCAAAAGCCCCTCGTAAGTTCAATTTGAGTTAATGAAATATGACGAGTTCTGAGCTCTGGTCCGGGATGTGTGGCAGCATTGTGAACTGGATGAGGGACATTAAGTGTCCTCAAAGTTATCTAAAAACTTAAAAAACTTGCAAAGATAAACCATGATATGGACAAGGGTGAAAGTTCGCAAGGAAGTGAGGATTCTCTAAAGAATTCATCTAGAATTAGAGATGTTGGAAGACCCTTCTAGGGGGGAGTACCGGTCGGGTGAAGCAAAAGCCCGGATAATCAAATTAGAAGCCGATGGGAACAAGATTTTGAAGGAGCATGAAGAGTCTTGGAGATTAAAAAGCAAAGCATTATGGTTAAAAGCGAGGGATGAAAAATCATTTTCTTCAGCAATTTGCCAGAGGAAGAAAGGCTTTTAACATGATCCGGTCTCTGAAAATACAGGAGGTTAGAGAGGTCTCAAATTTTAGGGACCTTGTTTCTTTAGGGATTGAACACTTCCGGAGATTGTTCAAAGCACCTAGAGAGGCATCCCTAGCTGAGGTAATAAATGTGGCTTGCCACTTCCCTAGATTTGTGGATGAGGAAGCAAATAGGTCTCTAAGGGAAATAGTCACTGAAGAGGAATTGGGGAAAGTCTTACAGGATTCCAAAAGGACAAAAGCCCCAACCTAGACAGTTGGCTAGAGTAATTCTTCTCTGAATTCTTTGATTTTCTGGGAGGAGACCTGCTAAAAGTAGTAGAGGAAACCAAAAGGGAGGGTAAAATGTTCAATGCCTTCAATGCCACCTTCATGGCCATCATCCTGAAAGTGGACTGACCAAACTCATTGATCACTTTAGGCCAATATCCTTATGCAACAATGTTTACAATATCATCACAAAAGTTATTGCAAACAGGTTGAAGTTAATCCTATCCGAGATTATTCCAAAGGAACAATTCACTTTCCTCCAAGATGGACAAATCCATGAAGCTATTGGGGTGGTGAGGGAAAGTTTCCATATCATGAAAACAAGGAAGGTTAAAGGTATGATTCTTAAAATCAATCTATCAAAATCTTACGATAAATAAAGTTAGCTTTATATTCAAATGCTCCTTACTCATCTCGGATTTGAATTAAATTTTATAAATTGGATTATGTGTTGCATTTCATCTGTTTCTTTTGTTGTGTTAATCAATGGATCCACCTCAGAATTTTTTCACACATAAAGGGGGATTCAACAAGGGTTCCCTTTGTCCCCCATACTATTTCTCTTATTGGTCAAAGGTCTGAACAAAATTATAGGGGAAGTTAAGTGCAGGGGTGAATATAAAGGAGCATCAGTGGGAGAAGGATTGTTCATATCACACCTATTATTTGTTGATGACATGCTTCTCTATAGGTATGGATCCAGAAGGGACTCAAAGGTGATTAGGGACATGCTCATTCTATTTCAGAAGGCCACCAAAATGGAGATAATCAATAATGAATCAAATTTATCTATAAATGGATGTTCTTAATCTGAGGTTGAATTTGAACAAGGCCTTTTCCAATGTAGACACTTGGACTATGAGGAAGGTATCAAATACTTGGGCTTATACCTCAAGCCGAACAAGTACAAGAGAGAAAATTGGCAGTGGTTGACCTAAAAAATCGAAAAAAGACTCAAATGTTGGAGCTTTAAATGGTTATCAAGAGTAGGTAGATTGGTATTAATTAAATCACTATTGGAAGCCATATCAGTTTTTTGGATGTTATTATCATGGATTCCAAAGGAATTATAAACAAGATAAAAAAAGTTATGTAGGGATTTTTTGTTGCAAGGAGAAAAGGATGGACATTCCTTCACTTGGGTCAAGTGGGAATCACTAACTATTCCAAAAAAGTGGAGAGGGTGGGGGCTTAAAAACCTTCATTGCTTCTCCAAAGCATTAGAAACAAAGGTTGGATGGAGATTAATCTCTACCACAAGTTTATGGAATGAGCTTATATATAAAAAGTATATTTTTCCTAAATATTTGGACGAATGGATTGGAGACCGAAATAGAAGCTGGAGGAATATTTCTAGAATAGGGAAAGGTGTTTTGGAATCCTTTCCTGCGATCGAGGAAGGATTAGCCTAGAAGGCCAGAACAGGGGACAGAGTGAGGATCGGTCAGGATCCTTGGATTGGTTGCAAGGACGAGTATCAATTGCCATCGAGTTGATTGATTTCCTCATTCGTAGTGGAAAACAAACCTTAAATAAGGTGATAGTTCCAGAAGCCAAGACCATTTGGGCTCAGGATTGGGCTACTCTGCAAGCTTTGAACATTTAGGGTGAATGGAACTAACATTGGATAAACTATACATAGGCCTTAAAAATTTATCATGTGAGAATATCGAACTATCCAGGCAAGCTTCGATGGATCCATTCGAACTTCGTTGATTACAGACCCAAGGAGGGACATATATATATTACTGCAAACAAAGAGCATAAGGAGTTATCTTGGTGGTGGAAACCATTATGGCAATTAAAATGCCCAATAAAAGCGAGGCTTTTTTTTTTTTTTTTTTTTTTTTTTTTTTTTTTTTTTGTTGCCTCCTAATAAACAAGATTTTGTTAAGAGAAAATTTGAAGGAAAGGAAATTTATTGGGCCTAGTTGGTGCCCGCTATGTAGAGAAGCAGAAGAGTCTACAAACCACCTTTTCATCTTATGTCCATTGGTCATACAAATATTGAACAAGGTACGTAACATGTTATCTTTACAATGGTGTTGGCAAGGTGATCTAAATAAGGAGGCTTGGAAGTGCTGGTGGAACGAAGTTTCCCCTGAATAACTCAGAAATCTTCGTCTTCTGATATGCTAGGGAACTTGGTTGCATAGGAACCGATTTTTTTTTGGGAGATTGACACACAACAAGACTTGATTATTTCACAAATTCTCATTATCTGTGATCTTATTCCAAATGAGCCTATTATCTCAAAATAACGTAATGTTATTAAAGAGTGAATAGATCACAACCACCCACGGGCTTATTTCAATGGCTCTTCGTAGGATAGCAGATGTGAGCGGGGCACCCTGCATTTAAATGATCGACAATGTTTTCATCTTAAAGCAAGTTTAGTTCAAGGGACAAACAATAATGGCAAGTTGATGAGCTTAAAAATGCTTTTAATTTTTTCCCTTGAGAAGGATTGTCGACAACTTCATATATTTGGTGACTCTCGTATAGTGGTCAACTAGTTTAATGAAGTATCTTGTTGTCATGTGCACATACTTTGTCCTCTTCTATCGAAAGTTTTGCTGATTAAAAGGAATTTTGAACTAATCACTTACCATCACATCTACAGGGAAAAGAACATGGGTGCAAATGGGTTATCCAAAGAAGGAGCGCAACATGACTGGGGTTCATGGTAGATATTGGAGTAGAAGGATGGCCAACATTAAGAATACTACCATCGACCATTCATAGAGCAACATCCGAGATCATCATAATGAGGACTAACATAACTTATCTTTGATTTCCAGGATTGACATCAATAGTGTTTTTGTTTTTGGTTGTGAATGTAACATAGACAGTTTGGATGCAATTGTGGTTGCCATAGATTAGGATAGCTATGCAAATGTAATGTTACATTTTGACATTATCTTTTGGGCTAAAAGGCAACAAATGGGCAAAAACTCATTTTTGAGACACTACAACACGTAATTTTTATTTTTATATTAATGGAAATTATGATTATTCGTTCTCAGATTTTTTTTTAAGTTTTTACGCTGTGGAAAAGGTTATGTTAAATTACCATGGAAAACAAATGAAAAATGATGATAATAACAAGTTTTATATGCAATGTTGTTGCTTAGTACCTACCTCTATTGAAAAAATAAATTGACAACTAAAGTTATTGATAAGAGAATATATATATATATATATATATATATATATATATATTATATTTTTAAAAATTTATTGACTCCAAATCAATAGAGCAATGAATGGATTTTATTAAATTTATAGAAATATAGAAAGTTTATAGTTATTAACATTTTATTATGGAAGATTTTTAACATGTTTTGAAATTCCTTTGCAACTAGAAGACATATCGTGATAATAAATGTAATTAGGAATTTATTTACAACATAATGCCATGTGGATACTTGCCCACTATAATTTAAGCAAGTATTTGCCTAAAAAATGGCGGGTAGCTATCCACATGGCATTCTTTTGTGCAAAATTATGACATTTACAAATATTATCCACGACATGAATTTCGTCAAACATATCACAAATATGTAATCTATAGGTGTAAACAACATATTTAAGTATAGTTATCTCATACTTATATGAGAATCGCTAAGAGCCATTTTTCTCTCATATCATTTGTTTCATTATCATCTATTAGGTCATAGATACATTGTCTATTCATTTACAAGTAAAACCATGATGAGAGCCATACATAGACACTGTGATAAAACACATACATAACCAACATGATAGCAACATAAATACCAATGAAATCACAACCATATGATCCACATATAAACCAGTATAATACTTATAGAAATACAAGGAGAAATAACCTCATATTGATGCTGCAAAATCCAAACTCAGGATGGGACTACAATGTTCCACCCGACCATAGAATGGTTGAGCCAAATATCTCTTCATCCATTCACCCCCATGCCATATTCCAAGCATGAATGTGGGACTCAAACCAGAAGAACCAACCAGGGCATCCCGACGTTAAACCACCTCACCCTTGTCAATAGAAACCAAGCTTTACCGTAATCCATCCTAGATCACTAGGGCAACACAATTAACATGTAATAGCAGGTATTAAAATGATATTCACCCTATCACTAGGCCAAACAAGCATGGATTCCACTGGCTTTATCCACCTACACTGTGAGGAATTTCCCTGTCTCTTAGTCTCTTAGGCTTTATCACAATCCACACCGGGTCACTAGACCAAACAAGCATGGATGCCACTGGATTTATCCACCTACACTGTGAGGAATTTCCCTGCCTCTTAGTCTCTCAGGCTTTATCGCTATCCACACCGGATCACTAGGCCCTAAACCGAGACCCACTCTCTAAGCTTTACCGCATATCCCAATCCGAGATTAATAGGCCCAACGGAGAGCAAACCACCTCTTGGATTATTGTGTATCATTCCATTCACCGGAAAGGATTCCTAGGCCCACCTAGGCAACACAAAATCTAGCTTTACCGCAACCCACAGTTCAGTTCAGGGGCTACTAGGCCATGTGTTCTATCATTTGAAGATCCACCTCACTCAACTTTGAATCCATCTAGCAAATCCAGCTCAACCAAAACATGAGAACCCCATCACACAATAGCTATCCAGAAATGGCAAGGCTAGGCTGAAAACATTGTAACACCTGGAAAAACCCATACCAGAACAATAAAAGAACCTTGTGCAATACCATGCATGCCAAATATAGCAAGGAAAATACACATGCAAATCGATACCTACAAAGATTACTGTTGTAGCTGCTTGATCCTACTCTTCCTTGCTTGATATTTGCTTCCTCTTGCCTTCTTTGCCTTTCTTGATCCAATGCCAAGATGCTCCAAGAAAACTCTAAGTGTCCAAGAGTGAGAGAGAGAGAATAATGAGAGAGCTCCAAAACTGAACTGACAAAATGTTACAAACTAATCCTCAGAAGCCCTTTTATCAATTAGGCCTCTGTTTTCTTCATTTTCCATTATTTTCCTCCTCACATGCAATCTGTGACCTTTCACCTTCCTTTTCTCCTAATTTCCATTATTTTCATAAGTAAATGTGCCAAAAATGCCATTTTTCCTTTGCAAAGCCTTAGTCATTTCCTTACCAATTTCCTTAGCCATAATAAACCAATAAACACCCACGCTAGGATGTCTTGCCCCATTCAGCTTGGAATAAGTGTCCCATCAATTGCGGTTATTATTTTTCCTTTATTAACTTTTATTACATGGAATTTTCACCAGGGCTGTTACATAACCCTCCCCCTTGGGGGACACTGTCTTCTTTGTTCAACAACACCTATAACCACAAAACTGCTGTAAGAAACATATATTGCTGAAGGAGCTTTATAACTTAGCTTGTTGCAGTGTTTACATTGATCAACCTGTTGAGAAGAAAACCAACATGAATACATAACAAAAATAACGTCATCATGACATGACACTCATACCTTTTATTGGAGCTTTATAACATATCTTATGGCGGTATTTACATCCATATAAATATGTACATATACCAGAACATCACCAAAAATGTACCAAAACATATACTAAAGACATATACCAAAACACCATACCAAAACTACTTTTCCTCCACCGGCACATAATGAAGGATACATAACTCGCATCTGATCGGCCATCTCCCATGTAGCTTCATCAGTCCCAAAGTGCTTCCACTACACTTCAACCTACTCGATTTCTCAGTTTCAAAGCATGAGCACCTTTTTTCTGCAATATGCGTTGAGGCTTTGGCTAGAGTTCTCCATCTGGATCCACCTACACTACAAAGTAGCAAATCACATGATCAACGTCTCTAACATACTTCTTAAGTAATGACACATGGAAAACGTCATGGATTTTCACTATCGGAGGTAGTGCAAGTCGATAAGCTACTTGCCCAATCCTCTCAATAATACTAAAGGGTCCACAAAATCGTGGTGCCAACTTGGTAGATGATCCAATTTGTAAGGAGTTCTTCTTTGATTTGATCTGCAAGTACACCTATTCCCTAACCTGGAACTCCTTGAACAACTTGTTCTTATCTGCATAGCTCTTCTGCCTATCCTATGTTGCCTTTAGATTCTTCTTTATAACCTGCATCTCCTATTCCATGTCCGCCAACATGTCTGGCCCAATCAACACCTTGTTAATTGGATCACTCAAACTAATGGGAGTATTGCAACTCCACCCATACAATGCCTCAAATAGGCTTATCCTCAAAGATTATTGATACCTATCGTTGTAAGCGAACTCTACCAGTGGAAGATACTATTCCCACTTTCGTTGTTGATGCATCACATACATTCTCAACATGTCTTCCAATATCATATTGACCCTCTTTGACTGTCCATCTGTCTATGGATGATAAGTTATACTGAAGGCCAACTCTGTGCCCAAACCTGCAAACAACTCCTTCCAAAATTTGAAAGTGAATTTTGCATCCCTGTATGACACAATCTTCTTTGGAGCAACATGCAATCTGAACACATCTCTAATGAATACCTGTGCCACATCGTTAGCTGCGATGTAGACTTCACTGGAATGAAGTGCACAACCTTTGTCAATTTGTCCACAATAACCATGATGGAATCATGTCGTCTCACTATCCTTAGAAAACCTGTGATAAAGTCCATGGAAATGACCTCCCATTTCCATTATGGAATTGCAATCAGCAATAGCAATCCACCTGGATGTTTACACTTTGCTTTCACACACTGACAATAGAAACACCTAGCTCGAAACTTTGCTACATCATTCTTTAGATTCGGCCAATAATAAAATATCTTCACTGCATTCAATGTCTTCTAATAGCCTCGGTGATCTGAATATGGTTTCGCATGAAACTCCTTCAAGATTACCTTCTTGAGCTCATTGTTGTCTGACACATATATCTTGTCTCTAAATTTGACCAATCCATCTGTTGTAAGACAATAGTCCACATCCTTTTCACTTGCACCTGTACCTGTACTTGTACCACTACCTGTACTACTACATGTACTATACATGTACTCTATTGCAACTGTGCATAATCTCCATATACCTAACATCCTGCTGACTTGCCTGCAAGATCCTATCCTATAAGCTTGTTCCATAGGAGGTCATAGTTGCTAAGTGATTTACTTGTACCCACTTGCTAAGAGCATCTGCCACCTGTTCTCCTTTCCTTTGATGTACCTGATCTCGAAATTGAACTCGTTGATCGTGGCCAACCATCTAGCTTATCTGGTGTTCAGATTTGGTTGGTCAAACAATTATCTCAACCCAATATGATCACTCATCAATACAAACCTCTTGTCAATAATATAGTGCCTCCACATCTTCAATGCATGTATAATTTCTGCTAGCTCAAGATCATGTATCAGGTAGTTATGCTCATGTTCGTTTAGTTTTCATGACTCATAGCATACCACCTGTCCTTCCTACATAAGGACTGCATTAGGTCCTCTCTTGCAAGCATCTTTGCATACTAAAAACTCTTTGTCAGATTTACAATCTGTAGCACTGGTGCACGTGTTAACAAATGCTTAAGTTGCTCAAAACTAGCCTCACACTGCTATGTCTAGTCAAACTTCTTACCTTTCTCTGTAATGATGTAATAGGATAAGCAATTTGTGAGAATTTCATGATGTTTCTCCTATAATAGCCTACCAATCCCATGAAGGATCTCACCTCATCCAAAATTCTAGGAGCTACTCACTCCATGATGGCTCTTATATTTTCTATATCTAATGTAATGCCCTCCTTGGAGACAACATGTCCCAAGTAATGTACCTTATTATGAAAGAAACTGCACTTGTTGAGCTTAGCATACAACTGATGCTCTCTCAACAACTTCAATATTGTTGTTAAATGCCCGACATGCTCTCCCTCATTTTTAAAATATACCAATATGTCATCAATGAACACAATAAAAAACTTATCCAAATACGGATGCAAAACACTATTCATCAAGCACATAAATGTAGTTGGAGCATTAGTCAAACCGATTGGAACTACAAAAAACTCATAATGCCCATACCTGGTCTGGAAATTTGTCTTGTAAATGTCCTTTTCTTTGATGTGTACCTGATGTTATCCAGATCTCATATCAATCTTGAAAAACGATGTTGCTCCCTTCAACTAATCAAACAAATCATCAATCCTCAATAATGGGTACCTGTTCTTGATGGCCACTTTGTTCAATTGCTTGTAGTCAATTGTTAGGGTCCAACCCTAACCCACTTATTTATGGTTGAGTCATAGTTATAGTTAAGTAAAGAGTCAATAAAGCCCATATTAATAATTGTAAGTGGTTGAACCGCATTTAAAGAAGGGACCACAGTTAGTTGCAAATGGGCCATGGTATTAGATAGATGGTATTAATAAGAACCATGGTACTGACCCATGGTATTGCATGTATGAATCCTATATAAAGGATAGAGACTCCCCTCGAGGAGTGTCATGTCTTATTTTATAATTGAGCCCAACTCTATTGGAGGTTGCCCCCTCGAAGAGGTCAAGAGCATAGTAAGTGGAATAAGAGCAGATTTTTTTTTGTTTGCTAGAGACGTGTTCCGGCATCTTTAAACCACGAGATCTGTCGCTGAGCGCATAAACCTGTGGATTTGGGGAGGCATGCACGCAGGAAATACAAGAGGTGGTCACGCTTGTTGGACTCCCTTATAACCCCTGTGGGTACCCCTTCGAGTAGTAGCGCATTAGACAAAACCGTGCATAGACTTTCTTCCAAGTACCCTTTGGGTATATCAGAAGCTCCCTAGGCTCTCTTGAAACCTTGTCATAGATAAAATGTCGGTCGTCTTGCTACTATAGTACACCGAGAACAACACTCGAGGAGATTACTCACGCGTACGATAGGGTAGTCAGGTTGTACAGCTAAGGGTACGGTTGATCCTCCTTGGTTAGTGCCATGAAAGATTGGGCTGAGTACTACTGTCGGGCCCTTATGTATATTGCGATCTGTAGCACCTGACACTCCTTGAGACCCTATTTCTCTTGTTTCTCTCTCGATCACGCATCATGTTGTTGAAAAATGTGCAACAAGAAATGTTAAATTTAGAATGTGCTAAAAATAGACCTGCTAAAAATAACATGTCTAAAAATAGCAGTTTGGCTAGTGAGGTCATTGGCCACATTGGGTGAGAGGTGAATCTGCTAAAAATAGAAAGTTCTAAAAATAGCATTTCTAGGTCCTTTCCTATTATAGCAGTCCCTAATCTATCTATAGGAAGTAAAATTAATTTTGGTCTTAACAATAGTTTGAAATATTAATTAATTAATTCAGTCGAGTTAATTAATTAAGGAAATTCTAATTTGAAGTCTTTGTGAGCATGCACATGAGTTTCCTCCACTGGTTGAGGGAATAAGCATGAGTTCTATAATGAGAGAATCAGTTGACTTAGTTCTAACTAGTCAAGTCGAGTTATATTATTTTAACAAGTTGTTAAAATAATAAAATATAGTTTGTAATGCTTGCATGCATGTGACAACTATTATTTTAGATAACTGAGGATTCACTCATAGATAATTGTTGCATGTCAGTTCTGTCAGAGACCCAGTTGAGATCAGATGTGGGACAATGTACTATCAGATGCTTAACTATTTCTAGTAAGTAGTTTTTGTATGGTTGAGGAAGTAGTGTTCTCAAGGAATACGTAGTTGGACCATTGGTTGTTTTTGGTATGTTGCAATTAATAGCATATGCTTTTGCTATTATTTCCTAAGCAAACTGTGTAAGGACCATAGGGAAAGCCTATATAAATGGTGCATGGTTGGTTCATGAGATATATCTTCATATCTTCATATTTCATTGAGAACTGAATAGCTTGAGAGCTAATTCTTCTTGTATTGTGAAGAGGATTTCCACTTGATTGATAATACATGGTTGGGGTTTTATGCTGGTGCTTTCCCTTGGATATATCTTGTGTTATGTGTGGCTAATTCTCTTGATCAGTTATGCATGTTTCTACTTGATGTTGCTCATGATTTCGATTATGCTTCTGCTTAATGTTTTGTAGAAGTAGAAAAAGTATTATGCTTTAGGACATTGCATATATCAGTTCGACTGCCACAGCAAAAATCAGTTCCGCCACTCAGATCTATTAGATCCGCTAATCAGATCTATTAGATCCGCCAATCAGATCTATTAGATCTGCCAATCAGATCTATTAGATCCACCATTCAGATCTGCCATTGTGTGGCTCCTATACCATGACCAGCCAAACTAGACATGTATACATTTGATGGCTCTCATCCAGCCACATGGCTAGCACAATTGGAGCAATATTTCACATTGAATCACATCAGAGATGATGCGACTTAGCTAAGTGTGGGTAGCATGTACTTGGACCACGAAAGATGCCAATGGTGGCAGTGGAATCAATGTTGTTATGGAAGGCCTGTGACTTGGCAGATATTCGCAAAAGCCCTTTCAGATCTCTTTGACCATGAATCTAATTTTTTGGGTCGTCTTACTAAGCTCCAACAGACAGGAATAGTGCAAGAATATATTATAGCCTTTGAAGCCTTAGCCTTCTACACAGGAGGTCTACGAGATGAGTTCTACTTGGAATGTTTTGTAAGTGGTCTCAAAGAAGCCATACAAGCCCACGTCTGACTACAACACCCAATCTCATGGTTGGATGCTTGCAAGATAGCTCGTGAAGTAGAACATGCGTTAGCGGCCTAGTCGACTCGTCCAAATCTCATAGCCAAGGGTCGCCTCACCCAGGCTCCAAGCACTACCCAAACACTTAAGGTTCAAAAGGTGTCACTAGCGGAAATGGCGGAAAGAAGAAAGCAAGGATTGTGTTACTACTGTGATGAGAAATACTCCCTAGGGCATAAATGCAAGGAACCCAAATTCTTTCAAATTGATGCTACTGATCACAGTTCATTGGAGGAAGCCCCACCATTTGAGGAACCAGAGGAGGAAGATGAGGACAGCTAGCCGGACAATGCGCTCCCAGCTACACTTGACGAGCGAGTTATCTCGCTTCATGCTTTGGTAGGGATTTCTTCTCCCCAAACTATCAAAATCAGAGGTTTTATTAAGCATCGCCCTGTAGTAGTCTTGATTGATAGTGGCAGTACACACAACTTTATCCATCAAAGAGTCGTTGAAGCAGTGCATTGTTTTGTCAGAGCAGTCTCTAATTTCTAGGTCCAAATTGTTGATAGGGGGACAATGAAATGTGAATGCCGCTGTGAAAATGTCAAACTTCAATTGGGGGATTATTAGCTAAAGACCCACATGTTTTCCATATGCATGGGTGGGTGTGACATTGTCTTGGGTGCTAAATGGCTCCGCACACTCGGCCCAATCACAATGGATTTCCAGGAGTTATATATGAGCTTTAAGCAGAACAACCACACACATACCCTCCGCTGACTCTAGGCGGGTGCTGCCTCTATCATCAGCTTGCATAGGATGGAAAAACTTGTTAAAAAAGGCCACCATGGAGTTATAGCCCAATTTAATGCCATCCAGGCCTTGAAACCACTTCTCTTAATATTCATCCTGAGATGCAACATATCTTAAACAACCATCTGCTGCTCTTTGACAAGCCTCATGAGCTTCCACCATTGAGAGGGGAACATGATCATAGCATTACTTTGGTCTCAGGGGCACAAACACCAAATGTGCACCCATATAGTCATCCATTCGCCCAAAAGAATCAAATAGAAAAAATCATCAAGGAATTCTTGGAAGTAGGCGTCATTCATCCTAGCATTAGTCCTTATTCATCGCCTGTGGTCATGGTGCTCAAGAGAGACGGGGAATGGCGTATGTGTCCAAACTTTAGGGCTCTCAACAAGCCAAGGATCAAAGATAAATTTCCCATCCCGGTTGTCGTGATTTGCTGGATGAACTAAATGGGGCACAATTCTTTACTAAGCTCGACCTTCACTCGGGCTATCACCAAATTCGCATGAAAGAAGTCGACATTCCAAAGACTGCTTTCCAAACTCATGAAGGCCATTATGAATTCCTGGTCGTGCCATTTGCTCTTTGTAATGCCCTATCCACTTTTCAGAGCCTCATGAACCACCTGCTCAAACCATATCTTAGAAAATTTGTCCTTGTTTTCTTTGATGACATCCTCATCTACATCCGCACCTGGGCCACACATCTTCAGCATGTAGATCTGCTCTTGCAACTGCTCTGGAAGCATAAATTATTTGTCAAGATGTCCAAGTGCTCTTTTGGCATGGAAGAAGTTGAGTATTTGGGCCACATTGTGGGGCATGAAGGTGTTAGGGTGGACCCCAAAAAGATCCAGGCAATGCAGGATTGGCCTCAACCAACGACCTTGAAGAGCTTGAGAGGATTTTTGGGTCGCACGGGCTACTATCACAAATTTTTCTGCAATTATGGTCGCATTGATAGACCCCTCACTCACCTTCTCAAGAAAAATTCATTTCTCTGGAATGATGAAGCGCAACAGGCATTTATAGCTCTCAAACATGCCATGTGTTCCACTCCCGTATTATCACTACTTGACTTCACCAAATATTTTGTGATTGAATGCGATGCTTTAGGTATGGGTATTGGGGCGATCTTAATGCAGGAAGGTTGATCCTTAGCCTTCTCTAGCCAAAAACTAAGTGGGACAAATATGGGACAATCTACCCATGAGAAGGAGATGATGGCCATCTTACATGCAGTGGATACCTGGTGACCATACTTATTCGGGCAACATTTCCAAATCCACATAGGCCCTCAAATCCTTAAATATTTTTTGGAGCAACGCATATCCTCGCCACAACAAAATAAATGGCTCACCAAAATGTTGGGATATGATTATGAGAATTTACAAGAAAGGGTGCGAAAATGCCGTAGCAGATGCTTTATCACACCAATTTGAGGAGGAAAGCACCCTGCTCGCAATCTCCCTTCCCATTCCAGAATGGATTGAAGAGGCTCACAAGGAATGGTTTTCACATCCTTTGCTCTCCCAACTCATTAATAAATTGTAGGCGGATCCAAATTCCACAACGGGCTACTCTTGGCAGGATGAGATTCTTCACTACAATGACATAGTCATGATATCACCAACATCCACCCTCAAAAGCTGCATTTTGGCGGAGTTGCACTCATCTCCCACTGTAGTCGATTCAGGCTTTCAGAAGACTTATGCTTGCACTCGACATTCATTCTTTTGGACAGGCATGAAAAAGGACATTCTTACTTTTGTAGCTGAGTGTGACATATGTTAGTGCCACAAAGGAGAAACAGTCAAATCCCCAGGCACATTACTGCCATTGCCCATCCCAGCCTCAATTTGAATGGAGGTTTCTATGGACTTAATTACTGGTCTTCCGAAGTCAGGCAACAAGTCAGTCATTATGGTGGTTGTGGACATACTTTCTAAGTATGCTCATTTTTGCGCCCTACCCCACCCTTTTACACTAGCTTTGGTGGCTCAATCTTTCATGGATCAGATATTCAAATTGCATGGCATGCCCACTTCCATTGTGTCTGATCGTGACCCGATCTTCACCAGTAACTTTTGGCAGGAACTCGGCTACAAGGTACCCAACTACAACTCAGTACTTCCTATCATCCCCAAATTGATGGTCAAATTGAAGCAACCAACAAATATCTGGAGACCTACCTTAGGTTTTTCACTTCAGAAAAGCAACATCTATGGGTACAATGGTTATCTCTAGCCAAATGGTGGTATAACACTAACTATCATGCCACCACCAAAATGACTCCATATGAAGCAATTTATGGTCAACTCCCTGCTTCACCTACTTCTTATATCCAGGGATGCTCGAAGGTACAAGCAGTGGATCAACTCCTATAGAACCACATCACCATGCTGGCCCACCTCAGAGAAAATCTCCATCAAGCTCAAAACCATATGAAGCAACAGGCATATCAACATTGTTCAGAATGCAAATTTCAAGAAGGGGATCGTGTATTTTTTAGGCTGCAACCATGTAAGCAAACATCACTTAAAGACAAGGGTTGTCATAAATTATCTCTAAAATTCTACGGACCGTATCAAGTACTTCAGCGCATCAGAGAAGTAGCCTACAAGCTAGCTTTGCCACCCATTGAGAAAATCCATCCAATCTTCCATGTCTCATGCCTCAAGAAAGTGATTGGGAACCATTGCCGAATTCAAACCAGTCTACCGGAATTGGATGAAGAAGGTTCAATTTGGCTCCAAACTGAACAGGTTCTTGACACGCGAGAATGGCACCTATGCAGCTGCATGATCAAGGAAGTCCTTGTCAAGTGGAAAGACACCTCTCCAGAAGATGCGACCTGGGAACCAACCACTGTCCTTCAGCAGTTTCTGCAGCTTTAGCCTTGAGGACAAGGCTATTTTTATGGGGGAGGGCATGTTAAGGTCCAACCCTAACCCCCTTATTTATGGTCGAGTCATAATTATAGTTAAGCAAAGAGTCAATAAAGCCCATATTAATAATTGTAAGTGATTGACCCGCATTTAAAGAAGGGACCACAGTTAGTTGCAAATGGGCCATGGTATTAGATAGATGGTATTAATAAGAACCATGGTACTGACCCATGGTATTGCATGTATGAATCCTATATAAAGGATAGAGACTCCCCTCGAGGAGCGTCGTGTCTTATTTTGTAATTGAGCCCAGCTCTATTGGAGGTTTCTCCCTCAAAGAGGTCAAGAGCATAACATCAATGTACAATCTGAGAGTACCATCTTTCTTCTTCACAAACAATACAGGTGTGCCCCAAGGTGGTACACTTGGCCTAATGTATTCTTTGTCCAACATTTCCTTCAACTGCAACTTTAACTCTACCAACTTAGGTTTACTCATCCTATAAGGAGCTTTTGATGTTGGAGCTACCTTGGCACTAACTCAATAGAAAAGTCTACTTCCCTATGAGGTGGAAACTCTGAAATCTCTTCGGGAAATACATTATGAAACTACTCTAGAACTGGGTACCTACTCAAAACATCTACATCCTCAACCTCCTTACCTTTGTCACTAGAAATATGATCTGCAAATAGCACACGCCCTTTCCTATGACTGCGCTTTACTTGCATAGTTGTCACCATCCTAACTGATGTGGCTTTCTTCTTTCCTTGTAAGACTCTTGGTTCCCCATTGTCATCCACACACTCAATTGCTTTGTCACAACAATCCATCTTGGTTTTTTAAAGATACAACCAATCCATGCCCAACAACTTATTGTAGGATCCCAATGGTAATACATTCAAATGTGCTCAGGTAAGCATACCATTGAAATAAAATGCACATGCTCTTACCCAATGATGAACTCGCTTCTATGTATCTATAGCCAACTACACTAACTAAGTTTTTGCATGCAATTCCTTACTCAAACCACATTTATCCACCAAGTCGGGACTAACATATCTATAATTAGATCTAGGGTCAATCAAAATAGAAATAATTTGATCACAAATATTACCATCCATCTCAATGATAGATTTTTGATGGTCTGCCTGTTTGTTATCCAATGCTGCATAAATACGAGGAATGCTCTGCCCAACATCCCCAATAATCTATACCTCCTATACACTTTATATATGAGGCCTACCACTCTGATTTTGTGGGTAATCTCTCTTAAGGTGCTCCTTTCCACGTGTCCAACACTCCAGCCAACCAATATCCTCACCTTTATGCTGCTGTTGTGACCCATGTACCTGTCTAGCTGCATTGAACCTATTTTGTGGTGCCACATTTTCTTTCTCATTTGCATTCTAAGGCTTTGTTCTTTTCGGCTGCCATTTACCTTTACCTTTGTCTTTTCCTTTCCATCCTTGCTAAGATTCATTCTTATGCTTTGACTGTTCATATAAATGCTTCAATTCCCCAATAACTTCCTCAATTGAGCGAGGCTCATCATACTCAATATGATCTCTAAATGATAATGGCAATCCACTAACAAATCGTTGAACTTTAGCCTTCTCATCTTCAAGATATGGTACATACCTCAATAGCTCTAGAAACTTAGTCATGTATCCTTCATCTGCCATTGATCCCATCTTTAGCTCATAGAATTTTTTGACCTTACTATCGTACTACCTTTCTAATAAGTACTTCTTCCTGAAAAGCCTCTTGATCTCATGCCAACTCAATTCATCAGTCTTGATGTCTCTAACCTGCTTCACATCTTACCACCAAATGTTTGCTTTACCTCTCAGGCTGAAGATAACTACTTTGGCCTTCATAATATTTGTGTAATTATTCAACTCAAAGAACTTCTTCATCCCAAGTATCCAAGCCTCTGCATCTTTCATCTTATTCGCAGCTCCATCAAAAGTAGGTGGCTTTACTTTCTTAAACTCAACTAGAAAGTATCCTCTATCACTCATTCGGTAAGGATGATAACGATGACGATCATGATGTCTATCAGAACCAGAACTAGAATAATACATGTATTCATCACATCTCCTATCCGAAGTATCCAAAAAACTTCCCTCTCTAACTGTGTCATCTTTATCCGACCTGTAACTACCATGAGACCTATTGCCATATATCACAATAGTTTTTTCCTCTTATCCATGGTTGATTCAAAGTGGTCCTTTGACGAGCCTCTAAATTAGACATAAGTTAAGGCTCATGCCTCTAAATTAAACATAAATTAAGGCTTATGACCACCATTCAACACATTAAACCTCTCTTTTTGCATTAGATAATGTATTTTTAACTTTAATGTATTCATTAGGAAGGTTTATGAATAAATGCATATTTGTGCCTAATATTATTTATTTTTGTGGAATATTATGAGAATATTGGCCATATTATGAAGATTTGGAGGAGAAGATAATTTAGGGACTCGCTCCCTACTACATGAGGATCAATATTAAATAATAAATCAATAAGATATTATGTAATTATGACACAGATTATGGAACTCCAATGATTGAGAAAATCTGGGAATGTGTTCCCTGCTATTTAATGTAGATTCCTAGTATTGGGAACTAGATCCGCTAATCAAGGGATTTTGGAGGGGAAAGCTTCCTCCTTTCACGGGGAATGATTCCTAATCATTTTATACAAGTACCAAGTCAAATTTGCCTCTAGGGATAGATTTTTATTAGTCTTCCTGTGGAGAGAACTCGTATTCTTACAGCTCCATTGTATTTTCTTGCAGGCATGTAATTGTATTGATGAAAATAATGAAGATTGGTGTCATGTTCAGCTTCTAAATCTTGTTCTTCTCCATAGGTATCTGAGTTTCCTTAGGCTTGGCCATCCCAGCCTCAGAGCCCTTTTGTATCATTTGCTTTTCTTCTTGTCACTTCTTATTCACATGCATCTCTTGTTTTTGTTTCTTTCTATTTTTGCATTTGATATTAATGATTTTTTGTTGTAGGATTGGGTTAAATGGTTGATGTAAGTTCTTTTGTAGGATCACAAGCACCATTTCATTCTTGGAAAAGATTTGGAAGGTCATAGTAATCATTGAGCTACTTGGATTAGTCTTCTTATTCCCAAATCTAGATTTCTGAAACTCCTTTGTGGCAAATAGCAACAAATTTTTGCTATTTTTTAGAGCATGCTAACGAGCTTCAATCAAGTTGGTTCTGTTAGCGCTTGAAATTCCTCAGGCTGAAAAAGGTAAACTCCAAGGCAACATCAAACCACTTAGCCTCGTAGCTAGCCCTATGGGGCAGGAGAGGCCTCTCTCCGGTCTATCTCGGCAAAAGGTCTTCAACAGGCTGAGACAACCAATAAAGAACACTGATTTTAGGCTAGTAAACTGATAAAAAGGTTTGATTTGGGATTTTTAGGTTTTGGTGGAAAATTGGGGAAAGACAATTTTGGGTGCGGGGATTGGACGCAGTTTTCGCAGGGGGCTCTTTGGGGCGAGGTAGGAGACTGTATTGATGCCTTTGAAAGATTTGAATGGATGAGAATGACTAGTGAGGAGCTAAGGAGAGCAAGCATCACCTTGAATTCTCCTTAAACAGCTGAAAACATGATATTAAGCAAACTTAAAGGTAGAGCATAACAACCATGAATTCTACCTTAACACTTCATTTGCCTAATTTGCAGAAGAAAAGTAAGAAGATGATTCACATAAAAAAATTACAAGTACAAAGAGAAGCACACCATCAATACATGTAACCACAATAATCCCAAAAAGGACTGCAAAACCCTGGTCTTCCTTGCCAAAATGTAGTGATACAATCAGTAATAGAATAGAAGCTTTCTCCCTCAAGAGTCCAACCATGAAAATGACCAAGAAAGTACATAATATAGGCAAGCTAAAATCTTTCCTTGCCTCTAGGGGTCGAGCTCACTATCCTAGGAGCTGTTTCAACCAATTCCAAACTGAGCACTGAAAACTAGGCAGTCAAAACAACTTGCCTCTATAAGCTAGGAAACCAATTTATTCATTAAATTTTTGCCTATCTTATGAATTAATCTTCTAGAAGAGATAAATGAGTGTCAAAATATCATAAAATTACATCATTTACATCAAGGAGGATCAAAATCCACTCCAAAAAGTCAAACATAGTCAAAACTGCGTTTTGCTGAGCTGTAGGTGCATTTCTGTGAAAATTGCCCAACGGGTCGCGCCCTGATTCTGAACGGGTCGCGCGCCTTTGGAGCAGTTTTTGAGGCACTTACAGGTGTCCAAATGAGGCAAAAGTGGTCTTGTTGGAAATTTCTGGATGTCTACTTTCCACCCCAAGTGGAATTTCTGAATTTGGTGTCCATTTGCCCCTCCAAAATGGCAATCTCCCAAGATTGCTTCCTGTGTGTCAAAAAGGTGGCAGAAAGTCATTTTTTGCTTGTTTTTTGACCTTTTGGAGGCTCAAAACTTGGTGAAATTTTTTGGTACTTGCTGAGCAAGTGTATTTTGTCCTGACAAATCCAAAAATGCAAACTTTTCTTGAAATGGACCTTCCCATCGAAAGGGTCGCGCACGGTGCGCGAGTCGTTGGTGGAGAAAACCTGTTTTTTGACCAAAAATTCACAAGTGACCAAAAATGCTCAAATTTTTCTGAAATTTGTGCCGGGGTTGAGTCATTTAGCACCATGCTCCTTCAAGGAAGCCTCAACCAATATGTGGAGGGGATCAGGCCTTTTTCTTCGTTGTAGTGCCTTGGCCAACCATCCTTGGAGCACCTTCATTCTCGCCTTGCATACGTGCATTCGGGCCCAATAGTGGTTCTTCATATTCCGAAGTAGGTCCTTATCTCTGTTGGCCTTGGCCAGCAACCTCTCCAAATGAGCATTGACCTGGAGAAGCATGGACTCTCGATCTATGGGTGTCAAATCACCGGGTCTCCTACGGGCTAATTCCCGGTCTTCACAAATCCTCCGCTGCTCATAAAGCTCGTGCTCATCCTCCAACTGTTTATTGCGCTGCTCTAAATAGTTAATTACCCATTTTTCCATCTGCAAATTCTTGTGCAGCGACTCATTCTCGGTCCTTTGCTCTCAGATGATCTCCCTAAGCTCCGAGCTAGGAGAACAGGTGTTAAGATCAATGATGTCAATATCTGGATCACCTGACAATCCTTCCTCAATCATGGGCTGCTTACCCCTCTCCGATACCTGTGCTGCTGTCGGAAACGAGGCCCCTTCCACCTGATGTGGAGATAACACTCGCGGTGCTGATGAAGAAGGCGAGACCCCTTCCACTTGATGTGGAGAAAATACTCGTTGAGCTGATGCAAATAAGGCCCTGTGGCCTCTCTGATATGTGACCAACAGAGGAGAGCTGACATGTTTAACCTCGGGGATATCATGCTACTGTGAAGGTCCTCCCTCCTCATGAACAACCTCCGGGGGTGGTGGTGGTGCTGTGAAGAAATCTCGGGAGATGAAATCCTCCCATGGAATACCCTGCTGGGCCAACTGATGCATGACCACAATCTTGATCAAAGCATAATGGTAAATTCTCCTATGTTGCTGTGCTGG
>APFE030714110.1:2270-64601 GCA_000404065.3 Pinus taeda
GGATATACTCTAGGAACAAACCCTAGATAAAGAAGAAATGAATCCAACCATATCTTGTAATGCATTGGCTAGAATTACACTCCTTAAACTATCAAGAAGAAAAAGGTAATAGTGTTGATTGATTCGGGAAGTTCCCGTAATTTTATTCATTGTAAGATATCAAAGGAATTGAATTGCTTCCTATATCTAGCACTAGAGTGTCAAGTGATGGTTGCAGGTGGAGGAACCATAAATTTATCTGGAAAGTGCCATAATATCAAGCTATCAATGGGAGAATATATATTGGATAGCCCAATGCTTTCCATTCCAATGGGTGGTGATGATGTTGTACTAGGAGTCGAATGGCTACAATCCTTGGGTGCAATAGCTTTTAATTTTCAAGAATGTTTCATGAAATTTTTTTCTAAAGGATAGGAAGTTGAATTAAGGGGTATTGTAGGGAAACCAGGAAAGTTAATCAGCTGTAATGGTATGACAAATCTTATAAAGAAGGAATAATGAGGTGTAATTGCACAATTATGTTCACTAGAGATTTCCACATAGAAATCATCTATTTCTCTAGATATTCAAAAAGTCTTAGAAAATCATTCTAAGGTATTTGAGACTCCCAATGGTCTCCCACCTATTAGTGATCATGATCATGCTATTCATTATATTCCAGGAAATGTTCCTCCAAACATCAGGCTGTACAGATATCCCTATACCTAAAAGAGTGAAATTGAATGTGTGGTTGCAGAAATGCTAGAGGCTGGTATAATTCAACCTAGTCAAAGTTCTTTCTCTACTCCAGTAGTATTGGTGCACAAGAAGGATGGATCATGGTCCATGTGCCCGGATTATAGGGAGATCAACAAGCTCACTATTAAAGATAAATTTCCCATTCCTATCATTGATGAATTATTGGATGAATTGCATGGATCAATTTACTTCACCGAGTTGGATCTTTGTTCAGCATATCATAAAATCAGAATAAAGATTGAAGACATTCTGAAAACAACATTTAGAACTCATGAGGGTCATTATGAATTTTTGGTCTTGCATTTTGGCTTTACCAATGCACCTTCTATATTTCAAGGTTTGATGAATTCCATTTTCAGACCCTTAGAAAAGTTGTGTTAGTATTTTTTCATGATATACTAATCTACAGGAAGTCTTGGAAGGATCATGTTGAACATGTTGACAGGGCGCTCAAGCTATTGAAGGAGAAATAATTATATGCAAAAATCTCCAAATGTTTCTTTGGAGTTCAACAGGTGGAATATATGGGTCATATTGTAACTCATGATGGTGTTAAGGTAGACCCTAGCAAAATTAAAGCCATTAAGGAATGGAAAATCCCCACATCCATAAAGCATCTGCAAGGATTTCTCGGGTTGACAGGGTATTATCACAAGTTTGTTAAGAATTATGGGAGAATAGTGGCACCTCTAACAACACTATTGAAGAAAGATTCTTTTTTCATGGACTCCAAAAGCAACAAAGGCCTTCGAACATCTTAAAGAGGCAATGTGCCAAGCACCAGTCTTAAAAGAGAAAAAGGGCTTTGTTACAATTGTGATAGAAAATACACTACAGGTCATAAGTTTGCTAAGAAGAAATTATTATACATAGATTGTGAAGAGGAGGAAGAAAAGGAACAAAAAATGTCAAAAGAAGAGGATATACTCTAGGAACAAACCCTAGATAAAGAAGAAATGAATCCAACCATATCTTGTAATGCATTGGCTGGAATTACCACTCCTCAAACTATCAAAACAGAATGGCATATCAAGAAGAAAAAGGCAATAGTGTTGCTTGATTCGTGAAGTACCCATAATTTCACTCATTGTAAGATAACAAAGGAATTCAATTGCTTCCTATATCTAGCGCTAGAGTGTCAAGTGATGGTTGCAAGTGGTGGAACCATAAATCTCTCTGGAAAGTGGCATAATATCAAGATATCCATGGGAGAATATGTATTGAATAGCCCAATGATTTCCATTCCAATGGGTGGTGATGATGTTGTACTAGGAGTCGAATGGCTACAACCCTTGGGTACAATAGCTTTTAATTTTCAAGAATGTTTCATGAAATTTTTTACTGAAGGATAAGAAGTTGAATTAAGAGGTATTGTAGGGAAACCGGGAAAGATAATAGACTCTAATGGTATGACAACTCTTATAAACAAGGAACAATGAGGTGTAATTGCACAATTATGTTCGCTAGAGATTTCCACATTGAAATCATCTATTTCTCTAGATATTCAAAAAGTCTTGGAAAATCATTTCAAAGTATTTGAGACTCCCAATGGTCTCCCACCTATTAGTGATCATGATCATGCTATTCATTAGATTCCAGGAAGTGTTCCTCCAAACATCATGCCATACAGATATACCTATGCCCAAAAGAGTGAGATTGAATGTATGGTTGTAGAAATGCTAGAGGCTGGTATAATTCAACCTAGTCAAAGTTCTTTCTCTACTCTAGTAGTATTGGTGCACAAGAAGGATGGATCATAGTGCATGCGTCCGAATTATAGGGATATCAACAAGCTCACTATTAAAGATAAATTTCTCATTCCTGTCATTGATGGATTATTGGATGAATTGCATGGATCAATTTACTTCACCAAGTTGGATCTTCATTCAGTGTATCATCAAATCAGAATGAAGATTTAAGACATTCTAAAAACAACATTTAGAACTCATGAGGGTCATTATGAATTTTTGGTCATGCATTTTTTCTTTACCAATGCACCTTCTACATTTCAAGGTTTGATGAACTCCATTTTCAGACCCTTCCTTAGAAAATTTGTGTTAGTATTTTTTCATGATATACTAATCTATAGGAAGTCTTGGAAGGATCATGTTGAACATGTTGACAGGGTGCTCAAACTATTGAAGGAGAAACAATTATATGAAAAAGCCTCCAAATGTTTCTTTCGAGTACAAGAGGTGGAATATATGGGTCATATTCTATCTCGTGAAGGTGTTAAGGTAGACCCTAGCAAAATTAAAGCCATCAAGGAATGGAAAATCCCCACATCCATAAAGCATCTGTGATGATTTCTCGGGTTGACAGGGTATTATCGCAAGATTGTTAAGAATTATGGGAGAATAGCAACACCTCTAACAACATTATTGAAGAAAGATTATTTTTGATGGACTCTAGAAGCAACAAAGGCCTTTGAACATCTTAAAGAGGCAATGTGCCAAGCACCAGTCTTAGCCATGTCAGACTTCACATAAACCTTTATCGTGGAATGTGATGTTTCAAGAAATTTAATTGGTGTTATTTTAATGCAAGATGAAAGAGCCATTACTTTCAAAAGTCGTCTAATTAAGGGAAAGTATGTACACAAAGCTATTTATGAGAAGGAAATGTTGGCAATACTACATGCACTTAAGGAATGGCGACCCTACCTAATGGGAAGATACAAATGGATCATGATAGTATTAAATACTTTTTTGAACAAAGATTATCCTCTGAAGAGAAACAAAAATAGGTCACAAAGATGTTGGTTTGTGACTTTGAAATCATCTACAAAAAAGAGAAGCAAAATGTTGTGGCAGATGCACTCTCAAGAAAGGATGAGGACGTGGAAGCATTTTTGTGTTTCATTTCTATTATCTAGCCATATTCGATAAACGAAGCAAGGGAGGAATGGAAGAATGACGAAGAAGTGTGGGAACTCATTCGAAAGTTACAACATGATCCTAGTACATCTGATACATTTAGTTGGAAAAATGATTTGTTATGGTACAAAGATTGCTTATACCTATGTAAGAATATCCAACTCAAACAAAAGATTCTTATGGAATTGCATACTTCTACCTTAGGAGGGCACTTAGGATTTTTAAACGCTTACCGTAGGGTTAAGAGGAATTTTTTTGGGATGGCCTTAAATTGGATATTTAAAATTTTGTGGTGGAATGTTTGGTTTTCCAAGAAAATAAGGTTGAAACAATTAAGACCCCATGTCTATTACAACCTTTATCCATTCCAAGCTAACACTAGGAGGAGATTTCAATGGATTTTATCATAGGTTTACCCAAGTCCGAAGGAAACAGTGTCATCATGGTGGTAGTTGACAAACTTACCAAGTATGCACACTTTTGTGCATTATCACATCCATTTAAAGCCAATACAATTTCTACTGCATTTATGGAAACAATTCAAAAGCTACACGAAAACCCAAAGATTATTGTAAGCAACAGAGATCCCATTTTCACTGGAAATTTTTGGACAGAATTCTTTTCTTGTATTAGTACTCAGTTAACTCATAGCTCACCTTATCATCGTCAATCTGATGGGAAAACAGAGATATTAAACATATGTTTGGAAGGATATCTTCATTGCTTTGTATCTGATAAATAGACACAATGGGTCAAATGGTTGCCTCTGGTTGAATGGTGGTGTAACACTTCTTTCCATACTGCAGAAAAAATGACCCCATTTATGGCACTTTATGGATATCATCCACCATCCATCACATCATATTTAAGAGAAAATTCTAAGCTTCAAGCAGTGGAACATCACATCCAGCATCAACAACAAGTTCTTCAACTCTTAATGATAACCTCACGTTGCCATAGAATAGAATGAAACAATAGGCAAATCAACATCACAATGAAAGAAGTTTTGATGTAGGTGACTGGGTATTCCTATGGCTATAACCATATAAACAAATGTCCCTCAAGCAAGCTAAGAAGGCTAATAAATTATCAGGAAAGTATTATGGTCTGTACAAGGTGTTGCAAAAGATTAGTACTATGGCATATAAATTGGAGCTTCCTATAGCTTCCCGAGTGCACCCAGTTTTCCATGTTTCATCTTTAAAGAAGGTTATAGGTGACAAGCTCCCAGTTCAAACAATATTTCCAGAACTCGACAAGGAAGGAAAAATCATATTCAAATTAGAAGTAGTCATAGAAACAAGAACTCAATAGCTACAAAATCGATCAATTTCGGAGTATCTCATAAAGTGGAAGAACTTATCTGCTAAAGATTCCACATGGGAGGATGAAAATTTTATACGGAAGTTTCCAAAACTACTCAAGCATTGAGGACAGTGCTTTTTGGAAGGAGAGAGGCATATCAGGCCCATATAATACTAGTGATTCCCCCATTACTATTGTCATCGTATCCCTTATTGTTATTATTGTGCCCCTATTCTCCCCATATTGTTATTAGTATGCCCCATAGAAACCCGCTATTGTTATTTTTATGCCCTTATGTTATTACCGTTATGTCGACTTGATTACATTGTGATCCCTTAGACTCCTATATATAAAAGAGATGTTTAGTCATTTGTATCATCCAAGAATTTTTAATTTGTCTAATGTAAAGGAGGTTGTGGTGGAAATAATATTGAGGGGGGGAGGGGTGAATCAGTATTATCTGGTCAATTATTTTCTTTTTTCAAACCCAGAATATATATGCTAGTTCAGTTAGAGAAAATTGCGTATATATGCAACTACAGATAAGGAAACCTGCATATACCATACAGACTTATAATTTAAAATATTCTATAGGTGTTGAACATTAATCTGTGCATCAGGATCATATCAACAGTAACCAGGAACAGAAAAATAGAGCAGAAGACAATCACACATAAGAACACAAGATATAAGGTGGAAACCCAATGTGGGTGAAAACCACCTGCTGCAATATGTCTCTATCTTTTCAGTTAGAAATTTCTTGTTACAATGATTCTGTACTAGTGCAGTCCTTTACTAGTACGCAGGCTGCGACCTGCAAAGAGCTACAACGCTCTCTTGTTTTCCAGCTTCTCCTGGAAGGAAGCTACAACCCCCTTAGTTCTTGTACTAGTTGAGATACTAGTACGCAGGCTGCTACCTGTAGAAGACTACAACCTTCTCTTCCTTCGAGGGACCACGTTTCATAAATTTTCAGACTGGATCCACAAATAACATCAATCAAACATCAAGAATTTCTACATCAACCAATCACATTTTCACCAATCAAAATTGCATTAAAATAAACACTTCTCTGACGATTGTACCCAGATCATAATAACAGTAATCACACCCCACTTCTGAACCCATAACACTGTAGCAATAAATAGAAGCAGCTAGAACATAAATCAAGAGATGTACGCTACTTCACTATTCAGGAACTTGCATATAGATCTATTAATTCATTCTTTCAAACATTCAGATATTAGTTAATCCAGATTATCATATTTATAGATCAAGCATGCGCCACATATCACAGATCAAAATCATATAGAGATACCACTATTCCAGCCTTAATATTTTGACCCATCAATAGAACTTATCCTTCTCCTTGTGCTCAGTTTCCTTCTTCATTCAGATCCAGATCTGTACCATAACCCAATCACAGCATTCCATATCTAGCACTTTATCAGATATTCAATAATTCAAAATATGCCTTTCCAAATGATCTCCTTCCTCTTTTATAGCCTTAGGCTTTTCACAATACCACGGACCAAAAACCATAACAATTCAATACCATGGACCCAATACTTGGGATCAACACTTATGACGAGATACCATGGCCAAAAACCATAGGTTCAAATACCAAGGACTAAATACCATGAACCAACAATAAGATTTCCCATGTGTGAGTGCTTTTCTCTGCATGAAAGTGCGTGAACGTTTCTCTGCATGAAAGTGCATGAAATTTTCTCTGCATGAAAGGAACGTTTCTCTGCATGAAAGTGCATGAACGTTTCTCTGCGTGAAAGTTCCTGAACGAGAAAATAACTTTGTTGCACTATAATTTATTCTCTGCATGAAAGTGCGTGAACTTTTATCTGCATGAAAGTGCGTGAACGTTTCTCTGTGTGAAAGTGCGTGAACCAGAAAATAACTTTTCTGCAGTATAATTTATCATCTAAGATGAGTGGGTTTCCATCAAGTACAACATATGTATCATAATGCCAACAATCTCCCCCTTTGGACTTGATGGCAACAACAACCAATCACTTTCCCCCTTTGACATCAAGGGCAAAGGGGCGGACTATCATACTCCTCCTGAGTACCTGCTAAAAACTCTAAACGAGATACCCCTTTGTATATGCTCTGTGCTAAAATGCTGCCTACAAAAAGATGTTCTACAAGAGAGAACATGACTCCATAGATTATAAGTAACCTTCCTATCATCAAGACTCATACATACATCCATCTCCCATCCGTGTGGGAATACACAAGATAGACAAAACTCATTCATCCCAGGCATAGTGGGGAAACCAAAATAGGCCGTTACATGACCTTGATATGAAAAGAAGTACATGACATAGAGACAAGAACAACTATCAGCAAAATCAACCTTCAGACCATCACACATTGATCTACTCCACCAGAAAACTCTTGAGAAATCAAACCAAGGACTTCTAAGATAATGCCAACAATGCATCATTAGAAGGATACATGCTCCCCCTGAACCTATGCCAGATGATCTCTGATAGACCCATTCAACCCACATAGACCAGAAAATGTACGTGTATCCACCTACATACAACATACAAGATTCAACAGCAGGATGATGCATCAACAACCCCCAGCTTCTGTCTGAGGTATTCAAATGTCTCCCTGAGCAATGGTTTGGTGAAAATATCAGCAAATTTTTCCTTGGAGGGAACATATTCCAATTTGACCTTTTGTTCCAGCACTTGTTCCCGTAGAAAATGATAATTGATTGGTATGTGCTTGGTCTTTGAATGCATGACTGGGTTCTTTGAAATGCTGATTGCACTTGTATTATCACATAAGATGGAGATAGGTGGTGTACAAGTGATTTGAAAATCCTGCAAGGTTTGCATCATCCAAAGGAGTTGAGTGCAATAGGATGTAGCAGCCACATATTCTGCTTCAGCTATAGATAATGCAATAGAACTCTATTTCTTGCTGAACCAAGATACTAATCTGGAACCCATAAAGAATGCACCACCACTAGTGCTTTTTCTATCATCCACGTTTCCAGCCCAATCTGCATCTGTATAAGCATGAAGAGTGAGATCCGCATCTCTAGGATACCATAGGCCATAGTTTTGAGTTCCTTGAAGATACTTCAAAATTCTCTTTATTTCCTGGAGATGAGTTTCCTTAGGATTTTCCTGAAATCTTCCAACCATTCCTACTGCATGCATGATATCTGGTCAGGTACCTGTTAAATAAAGTAGACTTCCAATTATGGACCTATATGTTGGTTGATGCACAGCTACTGATTCATCATTTGCACTGAGGCTGCATCCTGTGACCATAGGAGTTCATACTGGTTTCGAATCTTCCACGCCATACTTCTTCAAGATCTGCTTGAGATACTTGGTTTAAGATAAAAAGATACTGCCTTATTTTGTTGGATTTGTAAACCAAGAAAATATGTCAGTTCTCCAAGCAAAGACATTTCAAATTCCTTCTGCATCACCAAGGCAAAGTTTTGACTCATATCTTCTTCATTGCTTCCAAAGATGATATCATCTACATACACAACAAGTATTAGCAGTTTGTTATTTTCAATTTTTATATAAAGATTGTTGTCTACTGATCCTTTTAAAAAACCTTGTTGATGAAGGTATTTGTCCAGATGATAGTACCAAGCCCTTGGATCGTATTTGAGACCATAGAGAGCCTTCTTTAGTCTGCATACAAGATTTGGATCATTACCAAGGATGAATGCATCTGGCTGTTCAATGTACACTTCTTCTTCTAAGTCTCTATTCAGAAAGGTTGATTTCACGTCCATTTGAAATACTTTTAACTTCTGAAAGCTAGAGAGAGCAAGGAACATTCTGATGGCCTCAAGTCTAGCAACGGGAGCAAAAGTTTCTTCAAAGTCTATTCCTTCTTGTTGAGCATACCCTTTACAAAAAAGTATGGCCTTGTTGTAATAACTTCCCATTTCAATCAACTGTTTTTGAAGATCCATTTGTCCTATGACATTTCTTATCTTTTGGTTAGGAACCAACTCCCAAGTGTTATTCTTTTCGATCTGCTCAAGTTCTTCATCCATTGCCTTGACCCAGCATTCATCTTTGCATGCCTCTCTTACATTTTGTGTTTCAGTGGAGGAAAGTGATGCCAAATAGCTTGAAGCTTCTGCAATTGTTCTTCATGTTTGTATTCCTACCTCTTTTTGCCCCAAAATTTGAGATTCTGGATGATTCTTCTGAATGTACCTGGATGGAGTCTTTTCTTCTATACTTATTTGTTCTTTAGGCTCCTCATGGGTTTCTTCTTCATCATGAATCTGATTTGATGTTGATGGATAGTCCTCATCATCTTCGAAATCTTCAGATCTTACCTGCCTAGGAGTGTTTTCTTCTTCATCAACCACTACTCAATACTTTCAACAATTTTTCCAAGCCTTTTATTATAACACTTGCATGCTTTTCTATGGGGAGAGTAACCAAGGAGAATGCCCTCTGCTCTAGGTTCAACCTTGCCAAGATGTTCATCAGTATTTTTGATATAGCATTTGCTTCCAAAAATTTTGAAATATTTTATCGAAGGAGTCTCACCGTACCAGAGCTCATGAGGGGATTGAGTGCTGTTCACCCGAACATTTGTTTTGTTGAGAATAATAACTGCAACAAATGCAGCTTCACCCCAGAAAGTTGCGAGAGTTCCGGACTCATCAAGCATAGCACGAGCCATTTGTTGAACTGTTATGTTCATCCATTCAACTACTCCATTTCGCTGAGGAGTCCTTGCTGTAGAGAGTTCTCTTCTTATTCCATGTTCTTCACAAAAATCGAAAAATTCATTTGAGGTAAACTCCCCACCTCTATCAGACCTAAGGCATTTAATTTTGTGATCTGATTCGTTTTCAACCAAAGCTTTGAAGGATTTGAATTTTTCGAAGGCTTCATCTTTGTGCTTCATCAGTCCTATCCAAACCATCCTTGAATAGTCATCAATGAATAATATACGGTATTCTTCTCCCCGAGGCGACCTTTTCCTAGATGGACCACATACATCAGTATGGACAAGCTCAAGTGGCTTGCTAGCTGATCCTTCCTTCTCAGGGAAGTTAGTTCTGGTTTGCTTACCAGACTGAAATGATTTTCATATTGTATTATCTAGAATTCTGATGTCTGTAAGACCACGAACTGCCTGGTATTTGCATGCTTTCCTTATCTGTGAGAAGCTTAGATGCCCAACCTCCGGTGCCATAGCCAATGTTCATCATTCTTGCTCAGATAGCATTGTTGTTGTCCTTCTTTGAATATGTATAAATTATTTGGAGTTCTTTAGCCTTTGATCACTGTTTCTCCTATATCAAGATCACGAACACTACATCCATTTGATCGAAATATTACCTCTATTCCTTGATCACATGTTTGACTGACTTTCAATAGATTATACTTTAAGCCATCAACATACATAACGTTTCCTGCTTTGACCTTTTCTTTTAAAAGAACAGAACCTTTACCTTTTATGAGTGGAGGGGTGTCATTTCCAAATGAGACCTTCTTCTCCTTCTCCAAGGCACTATATGACTGAAGTTTTTCTTTATCACCTGTCATATGTTTTGAACATCCACTATCAATGTACCATTGATTTTCCTGCCTTTCTGCATATAAGGCTATACCACATCTTTCTGGTTGTGGTTCTTTCATTCTCCATGTTTTGATATTTGAGGCTTGCCCCTTCTGAGTTGCCTACCGAAACCTGCTCCTACATTTAGAATCTTCATGACCAAAATTATTACAAATAGAACATTCTATTTCATTTTCAAGAGAAGAAAAGTTATTGTACGTCCTTTTCATGATCCCAGTCATACTCCTCTATTTTTGAGTTTCTCTAGTCATGATAGTTTTGTAGGAAACACACTGAGCTGCTTTGTGTCCAAAGTTGTGACAAGAGAAACATTGGCCATTGAAGAAATTCCTGCAATTATCAACCTTGCGGACCGAACAATTGTAGTTTTCATTGACATTCATTCTTGAGGAAAATTGAGAATGATTTACCTGTCGTCTGTTGTAGCTTCTGTTTATCCTTGAAGAAGATTGCCCCTAATTTACTTGGTGATCTATGTTCATTCTTGAAGAAAAATGTCCCTGATTTACCTGGTGAGCAACATTGTGCCTTTAATGTTGATTGTCAATTTGTTCACTTCTCCTTGCTGCATCAATATAACTTTTGGAGGTGGATGGCTTCTATTCTTGAGATGATTCTTCATTATATCCCAGACCTGTCTTGATTAGTGGAGAATGTTGTACGTTGATAATCTCATCTAACGTTTCAGATCCTTTAACAATCTAAGTTTGAGAGCTTTATTTTTCTCAATCTCTTTTCTAAGTCCCACTATTTCACATTCTAACTTTTCATGATGTTTTTCACTTTTAGCCAATTGGAATTGCCGAGTATTAATAATCATATTTTTCTCTTCTAAACAAATTTTGAGTTTAGAAATCTATTCATAGAGACCTTCTTCATCTATAGCATCCATGAAATCATCATCTTCAAAAGCCATTAAAAGTCTATAATTATTACCTTGTTCATCTTCATCACTATTTGAAAATCTATCACTGTCTTCATGAGTGTAATATCTTTTCTTATTTACATTTTGTTTCTTGTTCCATCTAACAGGTTCCTTACCTTTATGAGGACACTTGGTAGCATAGTGACCAACTCTTCCACAAGTAAAACATTTGAAAGGTAACTTACCTCTGAATCTTCCAGCAGCCCGTTGAAGGTTCTTGACAAAATTTGATTCTTCCTCTTCTTCTGACATATGTCCTGAGTCATAAGAATCTCCTTTTCCTAAGGCCTTGAATGCGACTTCTTTTCTCTCTGATGGTCCCCCTTTCGTCATTTCATAAGCGATTAGAATTCCGTGTAGTTGCGACATGGTAATTTTCTGTAGATTCTCCTTTTCTTCTATTGCAGAAACTTTTGATTCAAACTTAGAAGACAAAGTCTCAGACCTTTTCAACCACAGGCCTTTTTATTTCTTGCCCCCATATTTTTCATACAATTAACAATTCTTATGCATAGGAAATAGTTAGCCCATTTCATCATATGGTACATTATGAGATTTTCATATTGAATTTGCAGTTTTGAGTTTTGCTTCTTTTTACCTGTTCTCCCCCTTCATAGCTCAGGAATGTTCTCCATATTTCTTTGAGTTTTATAACTGATAACCTTGACAAATTCTTGATTGAGATGAATCCTAATAGGTATTGACAGCCTTTGCATTAGTCTTCAAACTGCTTTTTTCTCAGTGGATCTCTGTAGGAGTTGCTGATGGAAAAGTGTACCCTATATCTATGATATCCAGATTCTTTACCAAAAGAGGTTAGAAGATAGGCTGGTAACTCTTACCTATCCATAGACGAAGTTGGTCCCATTCAAAATTGGTGGCCTGATTTGATGATTCTCTCTCATAGTTTTCTCATGATTGATAGATCTTCCTATCAAAGCGATCAAGTTCTTCTGAAGGATTGGCTCCTGATACCACTTGTTGAGATAATGTGAGAGAGGGGGGGGGGGGGGGTGGATCAGTATTAATCTGGTCAATTATTTTCTTTTTCAAACCAGAACAGGATATGCTACTTCAGTTAGAGAAAACTGCGTATATATGCAACTACAGATAAGGAAACCCGCGTATACCATACAGACTTATAATTTAAAATATTCAACAGATGTTGAACATTAATATGTGCATTAGGATCATATAAACAGTAACTAGGAACATGAAAATAGAGCATAAGACAATCGCACACAAGAACACAAGATATAAGGTGGAAACCCAATGTGGGTGAAAACCACCTGCTTCAATATGTCTCTATCTTTTCAATTAGAAGCTTCTTTTTACAATGATTCTGTATTGGTGCAGTCCTTTACTAGTACACAGGCTGCTACCTACAAAGAGCTACAACCCTCTCTCATTTTCCAGCTTCTCCTGGAAGGGAGCTACAACCCCCTTAGTTCTTATACTATTTGAGATACTAGTACGCAGGCTGCTACCTGTAGAAGCCTACAACCTTCTCTTCCTTCCAGGGACCACGTTTCATAAATTTTCAGACTGGATCAACAAATAACATCAATCGAACATCAAGAATTTTTGCATCAACTAATCACCTTTTCACCAATCAAAACTGAATCAAAATAAACACTTCTCTGATGACTGTACCCAGATCATAATAAGAGTAATCACACCCCACTTCTGAACCCAGAACACTGTAGCAATAAACAGAAGTAGCTAGAACATAAATCAAGAGATGTATGCTACTTCACTATTCAGAAACCTACGCACAGATCTATAAATTCATTTTTTCAAACATTTAGATATTGGTTAACCCAGATTATCAGATTTATAGATCAAGCGTGCGCCATATATCACAGATCAAAATCATATAGAGATACCACTATTCCAGCCTTAAGATTTTGACCCATCAATAGAACTTATCCTTCTCCTTGCACTCAGGTTCCTTCTTCATTCAGATCGAGATCTGCACCATAACCCAATCACAGTATTCTAGATCTAGCACTTTATCAGATATTCAATAATTCAGAAGATGCCTTGCCAAATGATCTCCTTCCTCTTTTATAGCCTTAGGCCTTTCATAATACCACGGACCAAAAACCATAACAATTCAATACCATGGACCCAATACTTGGGATCAAAACTTATGACGAGATACCATGGCCCAAAACCATAGGTTCAAATACCAAGGACTAAATACCATGAACTAACCATAAGATTTCCGATGTGCGAGCACGTTTCTCTACATGAAAGTGCGTGAACTTTTCTCTGCATGAAAGTGTGTGAACTTTTCTCTACATGAAAGGAACCTTTCACTGCATGAAAGGAACCTTTCATTGCATGAAAGTGTGTGAACGTTTCTCTGCGTGAAAGTGAGTGAACTAGAAAATAACTTTGTTGCACTATAATTTATTCTCTGCATGAAAGTGCGTGAACTTTTTTCAGCATGAAAGGAACTTTTCTCTGCATGAAAGTGTGTGAACTTTTCTCTGCGTGAAAGTGCGTGAACCAGAAAATAACTTTGTTGCACTATAATTTATCATCTGAGATGAGTGGGTTGTCATCAAGTACAACGTATGTATCATAATGGCAACATGTTTTCCCCTTGAAGAGGCTTAATTCTAAGGCATCGATCTATCTTTTCTATCTTTTTGTGAGCTAGTTTCCTAATAGAGAAACATTTCCCTTCAAAATTCATTCTACTATGGCACTCCTTAATGAAAGGGAAGCCTACCCTAAATAATATGCTCTCATTCAAGTCCCAAAACTTGTGAATGATACTACCAAATAGGTTTTGTTACACTCTTTTGAAAAATGGTTCAATGCAGATGGATGAATGAAGTTTTTATAAAGGTAAAAGATGAACCTGATATTGTAGGAGTCAGTGCTCCATATCCAATTACCATGCTAGATCCAAGCATAACAAATATTGGAAAAATTATTTGAGTTGAAATTTTCTCAAGAAATTTCTTTGTCCTAGAGGAAATATCTTGGACATGTCCTTTAATAAAAAATTTCAGCCATTCAACCAACAATAGATGGAGAAACTCTTCACTAGTACTTTTCACAACAATGTTCACATTTTGACATATCAAGGAGTAGATTGCAAAACTACCACCTACAAGAAAAACCTTGGTAACATATTAAAATTGAACCAATGATGGACAAGAATTACATCCTACTTAATCTTATACTTAACATTAAAATATAACCATCTAAACAACTATGAATCTTTCAAATATTTTGGATTGGAGTAAGATAAATTTGACCAATTTTTTTGACACAACAACAAAAGAAGTGGGCCTTAAACATTGCTATATGAATTATATTAGACGAACCAAATGAATATATATGTACTTAATTTTTTTCATAAAATCTTGCTCAAAGAATAGGGATAACTCAAAATATTTGGCACCAGGTATGGCTGGGGAAAATTGTTTGCATAAAATCTTTCTTAGAGAATAGAGAAAACTCAAAGCCTTCAATATAGATTGACTAAATGAAGAACGAGGAGAATAAAAACTATTCAACCCAACCACCCAAACTAAAATTAATTCACATAACTTAAAATACTATATAAATAAGTTGTTAAAAATGCCTGACGTTACCTTCCCCATGATCATTTGCTCGAAGGACAATCGAAACTCACTTGACAAGGCCTATCAATGTTAAAGTTAATCACCTACTCTGTCTCATTTCCTCCAACTCTCCATCTATAGCATCCAATAGAATCGTGATGCACACAAAACAAGATAAATAACCATTCAAGTCTATCCTTACGCCACTTAATCATGTAAATTGTAGAAGAAAATTGTAAATTGTTTGGCCTTTTCAGCATGTGAGTCTGCATGTGATACCTTTGTTAGTGAAAATGGTTGTCTTCAAAATATACCAAATGCTCTGTCTCCCACTTTAAGAATTCTAGTATTCTACCCTCCCCTTCATCTCCCATTCTTCAACCTAAACTACTTAGTGTCTCCCCTTGGTTTCACTTCACTTTGACCAAATCACAAAACAAAAATTTTGTGCATTCAACAACGTTTTCAACGTCCCATAATTTCCACTTGCCGAAGCAATTTGCAATGTTGTTCTACCTTCCTCATCAACATGGTTACAAAAATTCTGTATTTTAAGTATTTGTTTTATAGAATCTACATCACCCTTCACAACTAGATGGCGAAGAAGGAAGACTCCAATATAAACAACCTTCAACTTGGCATCTATAAGACCCTGTTTTTTCTGCGATGCAAACTAGTCATTTAGAACCTTATCTAGTAAGTCATTTCCATCCATTTTGTAGTCATGTGCCAATTAGTATTTATAAGAAATATATCCTTTGAACGAGGGAACTCCTTTGGGAGATCCTTCATTTGCTTTAATATTATTTCAAAAGAAAAATCACCCAGTGGCTTGAATATGAACCCATTGGAGAGGCTTGACTAAAAAATTATTAGGAGTAGAAGTATGCACCTTCAATGCAATAGATATGGTGTCAATCAAACTCTTGAGGTGAATTTTTGTCCTATATTTGCATCCCACTTCAAAATATATCCTTGCCTAATTTTCATGCACTTTAACATGCCTATTCATCTTAACATTCACGCAAACTATCAATGCAAAAATTCAGTTCTACAAGCTTACAAATCGATAAATGAGAGTGTCTAGAACATTATGTACCTCTTGTGCTGTACAACAACCCCCCATTTCATAAAATTTTTCTTAATCATTGTTATATGAAATGGGTCCCTTTTAAACATAGATGTGTGAATAAATTGGTATCAACTCATCATTACAAAATCCTTCATCAAAAGGTCCAACGGAAATGTTATATTATAAACCTTTTGAACAAATATGAAATCGGTCTTATGAATAAATATAAAATTCTTTATTATTGCGATAAAGCGATCACAAGATCGCATATGTCAACAACAAGGACAATATAATATAAAGACCCATTGACTTACCCCGATTCGAGAAGTGAATAACTATCGGTTATCAAGAAAGGCGAGCAGCAAATATAACGAAAGGCCCTCCCCTATTTCTCCGATGCGATATCACTATCGGCAATCGGGGGATATAACGCAATGCAAGTTTAAGACACCTTTAAATCTCCCGATGCAATGAGGTGTATCGCTATCGGGGATCGGCGATTTTTGCAATAACATAAAGGTTACGACCTAAGCACAACTCCGATTGCAATCTGATAAATCAAGGTGCGAGTTTCAAAATAGGTTTAAAAGGCTTGCATGAATTATTTTGAATTATTATTAAAAGGCTTCCCATTCCTGATGGTGATTTACTTGTGATTATCCGCCAAAAAACTCAAGCCACACTTGAATGAATCATTCGGCATATAAACGATATGATGAGTATTTAAAACTCCTTTACCATGATTGACAGGTTAAGCAGCCAATTAATGAAGCAGTTATGCTGAGATCTTCCCTGAGATTGTGTCTGCGGCAGTATTATTTTAATCTTTCATTACTTTCTAATTGATATAATTCTTTCATATTGACTCACATCACCTATTCTCTGTATCACGTTCATTTTATTCCTTGCGCAGAGCTCTGCCGAAACAACAAGTTCAAACCAAATGGGAAAGAAATCCAAGAGATCCATTGTAGAAGCAGCTCCCATAGTAACAATGCAATCCACCACTAATCTAGGACCGAGCAAAAAGGGATTGATTTCAGACGCTACACGTCTTGGCCTTCAAAACACAAGTTGGCAAAGCATATATAATTTAATTGAAGCAGAGGAGCCTGAGATAGTATCAGTACAAGCTACTACAGATTCAACTAGAAAATAAGAGGCTTCCCTGAAAGATTTAGCTGACTCATATCTACACCGAAGAACAGCTCGTGAGAAAATTCTTCCATACATTGATGTAGTGCAATGGGCAGTAGAGGAGATCTCGGTTTTAAATAGAAGATTTTGCACATTTGACGGAAGGGTCTTTGGCTCATTTCAACCTGATGACTTAAGGAAAATGTATAACTTGCCTGAACCTCAAAAGAAATATAATAAAGCCTTTCTTGAGAAGTTCGCAAGTGAGAATGAGACTGAATCGTCCCCAATTCGAGAATGGAGACAGAACCCTGCAAGGCACAAACATGAATCTTCAAGTAAGTATTCTGTAGATTCATTATGTTCTCCTTACTGTTATGTTGGGGCAATGATGTGTAGAATTTGGGGATTACATGATTCTACAAAATTCACTATTGAAATGGTTCCTTTAATGGAAGCGGGGGTTAACAGTGAAGTAATGGATTGGGGAAATATATTGTCAGATAAATTAGCCACTCCAATTCTTGATTTTAGAGCAAAAACTCGCGTGACCCATAGGTCTATTCCTCCATTTTATTTTAATGCTTATATTTTAGATACTCTTTGTTTCAATTCTGAATTTCCTGTACTCGGGTGGAGATGGAATTCACAAGACCCCATGCCAATTCACATTTATCACCAAAAGTTGTGGAAAGCAGATTATAAGGACCACTTGTACCAAATCTGTAATGGTTTTATGTTGCCTAATTACTATGCCATTTTTTATAGGCCTGCCCCAAAGATTTCATCGGAAGCAGAGGTTGACCTAACCGCTGTAGGAAATTGGTTTGGGGAAGATAAGTTAAAATACATAAGGGTTTTTGGTAGCCTTGCAAGACCTCATGTCCTTCCTTTGTACATACATGACAAGCTCTTAGCCCGAGAATTGGCCTATCAAATTACAACCACAGGAACCTCCAAGACTCTTAGGACTTCAAAAAAGTAGGCTTGGCCTACTTTTCCTTTGAGATGCGGTGTTTATGCTTTGCACGACTATAAGCATGTGGAGAAGGAGGTAGAGAAAATAAATATGCTTAATCTTGCAACCATTCCCAATAGGCAACTCGATCCAAGGAAAGTTGCCTATACGTGCTTGAACAAGCCAAACTTACAAGGTTTGATCATGAGAAAGATGATTTTGATGACTTGTTTTCTTCGGCAGAGTCATTATTATAGGTACAAATCCTGGCCAAAATGAGATATAACAATGAAAGGCTAGTAGAATTCAATAAGCTCAAAGAACAGAGGTTGCAAACTCTACCTCTGGACTTATTCGCTACTACTCCGACAACACAATCAAGCAAGCCTGAACAATAAATCATTAACAAACCTCATGTTGTAGAAAAAATTCTCGAAAGAGGAAAATAACAAGAACAGGAGAAAGAATAGGAGAAAAAACAGGAGAAAGAGCAGAAAAAAGAATAGGATAAGGGCAGCGAAAATATCAATGTGGATACTCAGATTGATCCTAAACTACTTCAAGAATGGAAGCAATTTGACTCCATTATAAGAAATCTGGAAGGTCCAAAAGGTTCCAATACACCCAAAGTAACTGATGGAAAAGATACAACATCAACAACGGTTTTGAATGAAGGAACCAACGGCCTACCCCCTAGCACGGATTTAGAAATGATTCCAAAAGATCCCTCCGATCAAATTATTTTGCAGGTAGAGGACATACCTCCATTAGATGTCTTTTACAGTCCCAAACAGAGGGCTGTAGTGAAAAGATAGAGGAAAAGGAGAAGACTTGATCAATCTTCCCTGTTTCCAGCACAAACAGAGATAGCTAATGTAGTGTGGAAAGAAGAGTTTCACACTTTTGATGACCTAACAAAGCTTTCTCAGTATGCCAGAGCTTATTCGACAACCACTATGGAGAAGGCATCAAAACTAAGTAATCTACTTAAAGAAAAGGACCAAGCAATTATTTTGTTGCAATCACAGGTGTCCGAAGCACAACAGAAAATTGAACAGTTGGAACAACAACTATCAATACAGCAGGAATTAAACAATCAATTGAATAAGCAATTTCTTGAAGAGAAACAGAGAATAGACTCAAGCATAATACAAGAGAAAAAATAATTATCCGAAGCATTGGCCAGGTTAAAGACAATGAATGAACTAATGATGAAAATGAAAGATGAGCAAATCGCTCAGTTGCCACTTCAAGTAGAGAAGTTCAAGAGTCTTCCACAACCTGCCGATTTCAAGTCCGAAGCGCTACAGATTAACAAATCATTGGTTATAGAGTTAAGACTGTTATGTCATAACATTTCTGTAGTTGAGCCCCTTTGTGATCTAACAGCATCAATAGTTTACAAATCAATCGATGCTAGCCAGGATTTGGAACAGGCCAATGAGACTCTGACAAACTTTCTTGCTTGGCAAGACACCAATGAGGGGCAGGTAGCAAATCTACCCAAAATTCTAGAATCTCACAAGGAGATCCTTTTCTTAGAATGGCAGTCACAGCTGATGAAAGTAGAGAGAGAGGTTTCTAGATGTAGATTATCTACAACTAATTTAATTGAGCTAATCAATAACACCCTTTATCTGTCTAACATGATTTCACAATGCACCCCAGGTAAATTGTTGTCAACCAAGACATTGGAGCAAGCATGCAATCAAGAGTTGGAGAAGAATGGAAGATTAATCACGAGCATCCAAAGTTTAACATGGGATACCTACTGGTTTCTCTTAGTACAACCATACAGTCAAAGGGCCAGTCTCAAATATTTAACCGATGTGATCGGTTGTATCATTCCCAAAATCCATGATTCCACATACTCAGCTCAACTCCATTCTCGTCCCAGTCGTCCTCCAGAATTGGAACCGATGCTTGCAATCTGCCATTTCAAATCAAAAGGAGAACAACCGAAACAATGAAATGTTGTCGACTACCAATAAACCTATTGTGGAGGAGATACTCAAGATTTAGTTGTACCAATTAATAACAGTTTATTTTTGTAGTTAGTTGGTTTAATTAGTATTTATAGACCCTTTCAAGCATTTAGAAAGGGTCCTCAGGTTTTGTATAAAACTCAAATCTGGAAGTTGCACTATTGTGCTTCTGGTATATTATTTTTATAAAGATTGGACCAGTATTCCAAATTCTAATGAAGAAAGCTTTGATGGGATGTGCACTATTGCCTTGATGTAAAAGTATTTCTAAGTTGGAAAAAGGAATTTGAATGCGATTGATATCGGGAGTGATTCAAAGCACATATGGTACTATTATCTATGATCTTGTTTCATTCTTTCATGTGAATCGTCATTTGATTACTGTTGCTATCATTCGATATATGTATGTCTTTTCAACAACAATCCTTATATTTTTCACTATTGAATGTTTAAGGAATGTTATTCTTTTAGTCATATATGTATGAGTGATATATAAAAGATAAGTATAATAATGTTTTAATGATTACTTTGTTCAACTACTTGAACAAAGTAATTATCATATAAATGAATGTCTTTGTTTACCAATAGAGTCATCTATATGCACACTGTTTGTGGATAAAGATTATCAAATGTTACAGTAAAAACAGAAATTTCCCTGGATAGGATAGTTATTCATATTTTTAATTTTTAGATTAAATCATTCATCCATTACCATTTTATTAGAAAACCACTCATTTATCCATCCCCCTTTTTATTCATCATTGGGAAACTGGTCCCATTATTTCGAGTCGGAGCCACCACACCAAATGGAAAAGGAGTTGCATTAAAGTCTGGACCGGGCAGTTTTCCCCGATATTGTTCCAGTGATTTTCGAGTCATCAACAGTACCAAAGAGGGTGAATTTAGGTGAGATTTTTTCATGAGATGGAGTTGGGGAATCCAACTTAAATGATTCTATGTAGATCCATTTGAAACTCATAGAACATGATTCTTCTCAACTTGGATGAATAATTCACTTTATGCTAAACATGTAGAGGGGGGATTTTAAATCCTAGAAAATACATCTAGATACTATTTAGAAAATCAGTAAGATCCAAGGAGATGATTGGCATATACCTATATGCTATTGAAAAAACAAGTTTGTATGTGTTACGTGCATAAGTACTTCAACGAACTATAGAAGTTTCCATGACTCACATATCTATTTTAGTGTGGGATGCAACATGAAGGCAGGATGTGACATGGAAAAAAATGTGTTCATAGGTTGAGAAGACTTAAAATAGAATAGTTGTCTATATAGGATAAAAAGGTGTACATCAAATGGGATTGTATTGATAGTTTTCCTTTATAACGGTAAAGGAAGAAAATATTGCAATCAAATTTTGGTAGTGGACTAACTTGTTGAAGATTTAAAAGCAACAAAATGTGTAAAATGTAGTGAAATGGGTGCTAAGATATACAAAAGATGATGAACAACAACCTTGAATATGCTCACTTACAAAAATACATAAAAGAAGTAAAAAATAAATGACAAAAACCAAACCCTAAAATAACTACCTGCAATAGATAGTTTCATCAAATTTAGAGAATACCCTAACATAAATGCTTAATCGTAGAGTAGAATTCCAAAATACAAACAAAAATAATACCAAAGTATATTACAATCAGGGCCCAGAATCATAGCCTAACCTTATTTGACATCCATAATCTGAATTAGTTCGCATGGTTGGGACAAATTACAGTATTGAAATTTGAGATTCCCTTGTACTTATCAGGCAACTGATAGGTTGTGTTGAAGATAATTAGTTCCAATAATCAATGATATCATGTTTATATCTTGATGAGATACATAAGATACAAGATTTATCAAGATATGTTTGGTAAGTATCCCCAGGAAAACAAACAAACACTAATTTTGTTTTGTTAGTGTCTGAGACTACAATGTGACATCGAGTTCCAATTTTTCATATCAAAGGGCAGAGAAAAAGAGGGAAAAAACACAAACTCAACAACAAAAACTCATTTCTTTAACCTAATTGTCTAACCTAACAAGAAACATATCATAATTTATTGGCAAAAGTTGTTCATTTCGGTGTAATAATGATATAGATAATGTTAGATCTTCTAACCTAATTAGAAACTAACTTCCAGACATTGTTTTATGATGCTTCTATGTTATAGGAGGGTGCAGAGGAAGATTATACATTTATTAATGCCTAGAGAAACCATACCCTTATTTCCTATAGGCCTTGAAAAATTTATTCATTTGAAGGTGAAAAATTTAAAATTTTTGGTTTGAAACTAATATTATTGAAGGTAAAGAATTCCATCCATTTTCTTTTGCTTCATTTCGATAATCGCCAATCTGAGGTATGAAGCTTGATTACTAAATGTTACACTTTTACTATTGTGTCCATTCTTTAATGTAAGATTGTAATTGTGTCCATTCCTCAATGTAAGATTGTAGTTGTGTCTCTTACGCTTTTCCCAAAGAGGTTAAGGTGAAATGAAGTTTTTTTTGAGTATTTATTGCTTCACATCTTCCGTTGTCCATTTTGTAAGCTTCCAGTCATTGATCCATTGTTTCAATTTGGGATTGAGCCTCTCTATGTCCTTTATTTTTTGGTATTATGTCATGATCGATTCTATGATTATGTCAACGCATGGAACTTTTTAAGTGTTTAATTAAATGGTATTTTTTCTGCCTAGCTACGCTTGCCACAAAGAAAACCTAGGGACGAGGGTTATTTATCTGAGAGATAATAAAGTTTCATAATGAGATCATTAAAGGGTAGTTAGTAAAAACATAGGTTATGGATACCTAACGATCTTTGCAATGAACCCACTAGGGTTTATAGAGTATATATATTTTTGAACTAGTTCTAAGAAATTAACAACTTCATATGCACTATGAGGCATAAAATATAAACATTTTGAGAAAAAAAAATAGAATCCATAAGTAGACTGCTTCAAAATAGTAAGGTACATTTTCTTTACAATGTATTGTCATTGTGTTTCCCTGTGAGGGGTATTTCTCTTTTCTGAAAGCAATTGGAGATAAATATTTTAGGGCTGGGGAAATTTCCTTATAGTTATTTATCAAATGAACGAGAAGATTTTAAGGCTACTTCCATCCTTTCTAAACTATTTTATTATATTCACCTCAAATGGAAATATCAACAAGAATCTGAACTGATCATTATTTTCTGCGAAGGCCTTTTGTCTTAGGGAATATTTCCCATAATCAAGTCCATCGATATATTTATTGTTTTCTCATTCATGGGATGGATTTGATTTATAGGTTTAGATATATCTAAAGGAAGGGTGTATGAAAATGCTCCTATGCCTTTCTGCCTCATTAAAATATATGTTCCAGATTGCTTCCTTTCACCCTAATGTTTTTTGAAAAACTAGATATTAATATATGCATGGACGTGCTAATGGCGTAGTGACATATAATGTGTTGAGACATATCTAACTCTTTATGGACTTTGGGTATTCAAGCAGACTCATGGGAGGAGGTCAAAGTTCTGAAACACTTCTTGGTATTTTTTCTTTCTATTTTAGCTTATGGTTTCACTAGAGCATTGTCTGAGGCCACTTTCTATTATATGAGGCTTGCTTCTTATCTTTGACATTATTTTATGGAGGTTATTCCAACGTAGATACTAAGGCTCAAGTGTGTCCTTATGAAGTGACTAAAATGAAATTTATGAACACAAGTTTTCTTCCAATAAATATTTGCAGCCTTCTTAGTGCTCAAATTTGGGCACACATGGAGACCTATTTTAACACCTAACAGAGTTTATGTGTGCACCGGACTTACTAATTGTTCTAAGGTATTTTTTGACAAAGTTCTAATTTATGTTTTTTGGAAGACTTGTTCCTATGAAGTCACTCCTATGGAATTTTAGGTTTATCATGATAATTTTTCATCCAATTTCAAGTGAAATTCTTGAAGCCTTTAGTATGGTATGTTTGCATCCTTTTCTAGATTATCTGAATCTTATATTTTTGTATAAGGATGAACTTAATTAGGGCACATAATTTTTATCCCTTTATTACATATTCAACACTCTTAAGGTTCAGATAATGGTACATTGCATAGCTTCTAGGGTTAGCATTTGATTGGTATTGATATATTAAGTAGCGAGTCCATTGTTATTACTGTTACGTTGGCTTGATTACATTTTGACCCCTTAGACTCCTATATATAGAAGGGAGGTTTAGTCATTTGTATCATCCAAGACTTGTTCATTTGTGTAATGTAAAGGAGGTTTCCCCCTCGAAGAGGATAAATTCTAAGGCATTGATCTATCATTTCTATATTTTTGTGAGTTGATTTCCTAACAGAGAATGATTTCCCTTCAAAATTCATTCTATTGTGGCACTCCTTAATGAAAGGTAAGCCTACCCTTAATAGTATGCTCTTATTCAAGTCTAAAATCTTGTGAAGGGTACTTCCGAATAGGTTTTGTTAGACTCTTGTGAAAATTGGTTCAATGTAGATGGAAGAATGAAGTTTTTACAGAGATAAAAGATGAACTTTGTATTGTAGGAGTCAGTGCTCCATCTCCAATTACCATGCTAGTTCGAATCATAACAAATATTAGAAAAATTATTTGAGGAGTTGATTTTTTCTCAAGAATTTTATTTGTCCTAGAGGAAATATCTTGGACATGTCCTTTCCTAAAATATGTTAGCCTTTCAACCAACAGTAAATGGAGAAACTGTTCACTAGTACTTTTCACAACAATGTTCACATTTTGACATATCAAGGAGTAGATTGCAAAACTACCGCTTGCAAACAAAACCTTGGTAACATATTAAAATTGAATCCACTGATGGAAAAGAATTACATCCTACTTAATCTTCTACTTAACGTTAAAATATAACCATGTAAACAACTATGAACCTTTCAAATATATTGGATTGGAGTAAGATAAAGATGACCAATTATTTTCACACAACAACAAAAGAAGTGGGCCTTAAACATTGTTATATGAATTATATTAGAGGACCCAAATGAATATATATGTACTTAATTCTTTTTCATAAAATCCTACTCAGAGACCAAAGATAACTCAAAATATTGGGCGCTCATTATGGCTAGGGAAAATTGTTTACATAAAATCTTTCTTAGAGAATAGATAAAACTCAAGGCCTTCAATATAGATTGACTTAATGAAAAACAAGGAGAATAAAAAATATTCAACCCAACCACCCAAAGAAAAAATTAATTCATAGAACTTAAAATACTATATAGATAAGTATTTAAAAAGGCCTAAAGTTACCTTCACCATGATCATCCGCTCGAAGGACAATGGAAACTCACTTGACCAGGCATATCAATGTTAAAATTAATCACCTACTCTGTCTCATTTCCTCCAAATGTCTATCTATAAAATCCAATAGTATCGTGATGCACACAAAATGAGATAAATAACCATTCAAGTCTGTCCTTATCCCACTTAATCATGTAAACTGTAGCAGAAAATTGTAAACTATTTGGCCATTTCAGCATGTGAGTCTGCATGTGATACCTTTGTTAGTGAAAATGGTTGTCTTCAAAATATACCAAATTATTTGTCTCCCACTTTAAGAATTCTAGTATTCTACCCTCCCCTTCATCTCCCATTCTTCAACCTAAACTACTTCGTGTCTCCCCTTGGATTCACTTCACTTTTGTGACTAAATCACAAAACAAAATTTTTGTGAATTCAACAATGTTTTCAACATCCCATAATTTCCACTTATTGAAGCAATTTGCAATGTTGTTCTACCCTTCTCATCATCATTGTTACAAAAATTATGCATTTTAAGTATTTTTTTGACAGAATCTACATCACCCTTCACAACTAATGGTGAAGAAGGAAGACTTCAATATAAGTAACCTTCAGCTTGGCATCTACAAGACCCTTTTTTTTCTGCAATGCGAACTAGTCATTTAGAACCTTATCTAGTAAGTCATTTCCATCCATTTTGCAGTCATGTGCCAATGTAGTATTCATAAGAAATATATCCATTGAATGAGGGAACTCCTTTGGGATATCCTTCATTGGATGTAATATTATTTCAAAAGAAAAATTGCCTAGTGGCCAGGACATGAACCCATTGGGAGGCTTGACTAAAAAATTATTAGGAGTAGAAGTTTGCACCTTCAATGCAATAGACATGGTGTCGATCAAAAACTTGAGGTGAATTTTTGTCCCATATTTGGATCCCACATCAAAATATATCCTTGCCTCATTTTCATGCACTTTAACATGCCTAAACATCTTTACATTCACCCAAACTATCATTGCAGAAATTTAGTTCTAGAAGCTTACAAATCGATAAATGACATAGTATAGAAAATTATATACCAAAGAGGGTGAATTTAGGTGAGATACTTTCATGAGATGGAGTTGGGGAATCCAACTTAAATTATTCTAAGTAGATCCATTTGAAACTCACATAGCTGGATTCTTCTCAAGATGGATGAATAGTTCACTTAATGCTAAACATCTAGAGAGGAAGATTTTAAAGCCTAGAAAATACATCTAGATACTATTTAGAAAACTTGTAAGATCCAAGGAGATGATTGGAATATACCTATATGCTATTGAAAAAAGCAATTTTGTATGTGTTACGCGCATAAGTACTTCAACGTACTATAGACGTTTCCATGACTCACAGATCTATTTTAGTGTTGATGCAAGATGAAGGTAGGATGTGACATGGAAAAAAATGTGTTCCTATGCTAAGAAGACTCAAAATAGAATAGTTGTTTATATACGATAAAAAGGTGTACATCAGATGGGATTGTATTGATAGTTATCCTTTATAAGGGTAAAGTAAGAAAATATTGATAACAAATTTTGGTAGTGGATAGACTTGTTGAATATTTAAAAGAAACAAAATGTGTAAAATGTAGTGAAATGGGTACTAAGATATACAAAACATGATGAACAACAGTCTTGAATATGATCACTTACGAAAATGCATAAAAGAAGTTAAAAATAAAGGACAAAAACCAAACCCTAAAGTAACTACCTGCAATAGACAATTTCATCAAATTTAGAGAATCCCCTAACATAAATGATTAATCGTAGAGTAGCATTCCAGAATCCAAACCAAAAGAATACCAACGTATATTACAATCAAGGCTCAGAATCATAGCCTAACCTTATTCGACCTCCAGAATATGAATTATTTGGCATGGTTGGGACAAATTATAGTATTGAAATTTGAGATTCCCCTATACCTATCAGGCAACTAATAGATTGTGTTGAAGATAATTGGTTCTAATAATCAATGATATCATGTTTATATCTTGATGAGATACATAAGATACAATATTTATCAAGATATGTTTGGTAAGTATTCCTAGAAAAACAAACAAACATTGATTTTGTTTTGTTAGTGTCTGAGACTACAATGTGACATCGAATTCCAATTTTTCATATCCAAGGGTAGAAAAAAAGAGGGAAAAAACACAAACTCAACAACAACAACTCATGTATTTAACCTACTTGTTTGACCTAACAAGAAACATATCATAATTTATTGGCAAAAGTTGTTCATTTGGGTGTAATAACGATATAGATAATGTTAGATCTTCTAGCCTAATTAGAAACTAACTTCTAGACATTGTTTAATGATGGTTATATGTTACAGGATGGTGCAAAGGAAGATTGTACATTTATTGATGCGTAGAAAAAACATACCCTTATTTCCTAGAGGCCTTGAAAAGTTTATTGATTTGAAGGTGAAAATTTTAAAATTTTTGGTTTAAAAATAATATTATGGAAGGTAAAGAATTCCATCCATTTTCTTTTTCTTCATTTCGAGAATCGCCAATCTGAGGTATGAAGCTTGATTACTAAATTTTACGCTTTTACTATTGTGTTTATTCTTTAATGTAAGATTGTAATTGTTTCCATTCCTCAATGTAATATTGTAGTTGTGTCACTTATGCTTTTCCCAGAGAGGTTAAGATGAAATGAAGGTTTTTTCTGACTATTTCTTGTTTTGCATCTTCCATTGTCCATTCTATAAGCTTCCAGTCATTGATCCATTGTTTAAATTTGGGATTGAGCCTCTCTATGTCCTTTATTCTATCGTATTATGCAATAATCAATTCTATGATTATGTCAACAGATGGAACTTTTTAAGTGCTCAACTAAATGGTATATTTTCTGACTGGCTACACTTGCCACAAATAAAACCTATGGATGAGGGATATTTATATGAGGGTAGTCATGGAAAACATGGGTCACGGATACCTAACGATCTTTGCAATGAACCCACTAGGGTTTATAGGGTATATAGTTTTTGAACTAGTTTTAAGAAATTAACAACTTCATATGCACTATGAGGCATAAGAAATATACATTTTGAGAAATATCTTGTTCCACATGATGGCAGCACATAGTATCCATAATTAAACTGCTTCAAAATAGTAAGGTACATTTTGTTTACAATTTATTGTAATTGTGTTTTCCTGTGAGGGGTATTCTCTTTTCTAAAAGCAATTGGAGTTGAATATTTCAGGGATGGGGTAATTTCCTTATATTTCTTTATCAAATGAAGAAGAAGATTTTAAGTCTACTTCCATCCTTTCTAAACTATTTTATTATGTTCACTTCAAATGGAAATATCAACAAGAATCTGAACTGAACATTATTTTCTACAAAGGCCTTTTGGCTAAGGAAATATTTCCCATAATCGAGTCCATCCATATATTTATTGTTTTCTCATTCATTGGATGGAGTTGATTTATAGGTTTAGATATATCTAAAGGAAGGGTCTATGGAAAAGGATCCTATGCCTTTCTACCTCATTAAAATATATGTTCCAAATTACTTCCTTTCACCCTACTATTTTTTGAAAAACTAGATATTAATATATGCATGGACGTGCTAATGGTGCAGTGACCTATAATGCGTTGAGACATCTCTAACTCTTTATGACATTTTGGTATTCAAGCAAACTCATCGGAGGAGGTCGAAGTTCTGAACCACTTCTTGGTATTTGTTCTTTATATTTTAGCTTATGGTTTCACTAGAGCATTGACTGAGGTCACTTTCCATTATCTAAGGCTTGCTTCTTATCTTTGACATGTTTTTATGGAGGTTTTTCCAACGCAGATACTAAGGCTCAAGTATGTCCTTACAAAGTGACTAAAATGAAATGTATGAACACAAGTTTTCAAGTTGATCTAAGGGTTATATACACTGCCCTTCTGTAGCATATATGCGACTCTCATTAGGCTGATTTGGAATTTTTATGGTAGTATTTTATTTTGAATTGGTGCAACCTTCTTCCAATAAATATTTGCGGCCCTCTTAGGGCTCAAATTTGGGCACAAATGGAGATCTATTTTAACACCTAACAAATTTTATGTGTGCAATAGACTTAGTAATTATTCTGAGGTATTTTTTGACAAAGGGCTAATTTATGTTTTTTGGAAGACATGTTCCTATGAAGTCACTCCTGTGGAATTTTAGGTTTATCACAATAATTTTTCATGCAATTTCAGGTGAAATTCATGAAGCCTCTACTATGGTATGTTTGCATCCTTTTCTAGATTATCTGAAGCTTATATTTCTGTATAAGGATGAACTTAATCATAGCACATAATTTCTCTCCCTTTATTACAAATTCAACACTCTTGAGGTTCAAATAATTTTACATTGCATAGCTCCTAGGGTTAGTATTTGATTGGTATTGATATACTAAGTAGCTTGTCCATAAAACAATTTTGCAAACCTTTCTCTTGCATCGTTTTGTGATCATTCATTTTGTTCATAGATTTGTCTTGTAACAGAGGACATCAATAATATTTTTAGATACTCAAGGGGCATATCTACAGATCAATACTATGGCATCTTTGTGAACCCTACTACAAAGTCCAGATGTGGAATAGGTGGAAATTATTTATGGAGAATATACTTGTTGTATTGAAATTGAAGACAAAATAAAATTTTCTCATGAGGCCTAAAATTGAAGCATTAAAAGCTGATCCTTGAGAGTAAATGTTTCATTGGGTTAGCTTGAAGATCTGTATATTCATCAACAAAGCTTGCCAATACATAAGACATAGTTGTTGTGTACCAATCTTCATCAATAAATCCAAGGTATGATAATAAGGTTGAATTTGAGATATTATTGAAACTTGGACTAGTTTGAAGGATTGGAAATCATATGGACATTGTGATTGATTGAGATACATTGAAGATTATAACACATTGTGTTCAGAGACTAAAACTCTACGTCCACTTGCATAGCTAGGCCATCATTATTTCTATCCAGAGCATGTATTGATCAAGATGGATGCTAGGGTTTAACAATACTTTTTTTGTGGTGATAAGGTTTAAGTGATAGACCTGTGCATAACTATTCATGAAAATTATTGATGAACTACAAGTATGACCATAATCTAGTAAGACAAGGTGCCAGATATGTATGCTTTAAAGTTGGTAACTCATGTGGATTGCTCCATATCTAAGATAACTCAGTGTAGTATGAAATATTTTGTTATGATTTAGAGATTAATGGAAGAGAACAATGGTATACTTTGTTTGATGATAGATCTTGTAATTTCAAGCTCTCTGGTGTTTGATGAGTGAATGCCATGATGATTTATGTTGGACGAAAATTGTTCATGTCTGAGCAGTGTTTGAACGCCAAATTCTTGAGAAAGTTTAATAATAGTAGAGTTGATGTTTAGATATTGTTTTGTGGGGTATGAGTATGATAATATAATGAGGAAAAAGTGTTGGACTGCAAGGATCAAATTCATGTCATTGACAGTGTTTTTCCATGAGCCCGTTGGAAAGTGTAACTAGGTTCAGTCTTCATAATTGTACTTGAAGTCAAAATGTAATATATTTGTCATAAGAATTTTGATTGTTATTGAAATTGACTCATTGAAGCATGGGCTTCTTGCTTGGGAAAAATGTCTTAATTCTTGTCTCCATTGAAGGCCTTAGGTTAGTTTTCAAAGTCAAATTCTTGTTTAAAGATGATGCAGGAGCATGTGACATGGAGGGAAAATCTTCAAACTTATTCTTAAAAATCGAAAAAAATCTACAGGAAAGCGAGTGGGGTCCTTTAGCCAGTAGTTCCCGTGCGTTTCTACTTTAATATATTGATAGAATTAAGAATATAAACATTATGTAATAGTCGCTTATGGATAAGCGATAATAAGTTTTTATGCATGATTGCTTTAAATCACTCTATGTAAAAGGCATGCCTTTGTATGGATTAAGACCGAGAGGGGTTATCTATTAATTATAAAATGAAATAATGGGACGCTCTGAGGTAGATAGAGCCCGAAAGCATTATCATCTGAAAATAGAACCCTCTCTATGCATCTAATGTTATGGTTCTTTGTTAACTGTAATTTGTATTTGTATCTGGTTGCGATTCTTGCTTGCTGAACATTGTTAATGGTGATTCAAACTAGTTTTTCCTCTTAACATTGGTTTTAAGCTTGTTAATCTGTTTTCCCTTACATTGGCACATCTATTTCCTCTTACACGCATTGCTGAGCTTCTAAGCAGAAACTTTGTTTTACACAGAGAATTTGTTAAATTACTTAACCGCAACAGAGTTATGGACTTAAAATTTTATAATCTTTGGTTCATTATTGTGTTGGGTCCGAACCAAGATCATATCACAGTGCCACAAATGGAGCGAGAAGGACCTTGGAATCGTTGAAGTATGAAACACCGACAACCTAGACCCAAAACATTATAGAGAAGAGTTAAAAGGATATTGGGTTCCCGATTGTTATTGCATCGCCAGATCGGAGCGGAAGGAGCCTTGCCTTGGGGTTACTAGAGTCACTGATTGTGACCTCTGGTAACAGTACATGTTATCGCGTTAGAGGAGAGAGCTTGGAAGGGAAATTATAGATCGTCGATAGTGTTAATTGCATTCAAATGAATAGTTTTAAATTGAAAGCGTCGATAGTTAATTCTTTAGAATTAACAATATAGTGATATTAAAGTGTTGATAGTGTATTTTGTTCCTTTGGAATGGAGAAGCCACGACTGTGTATTGTGTTGCTCTTTTCCTTTGGAATGAAGAAAAAGTTGTGACTGTGTTCATTGTGTTTTAAATGCATTACCACTTGTTTTAAAGCAACGATAGTCTATTATTATAATTCCTATAGGATTATAATTGTGATAGAGGAAAACAGGCACATGAGAAGATTTGTGCCTGATAATAAGTGTTGGAGTGAGAAGAGGAAAACCTCATGAGATAGTTAGTCTAAAATTAGATGACTCATACACCTCTTGAAGCAGAAAAGAGGAATTCAACTAGAAATTGAAGAAATTATATCAGGTCTCAGCCGCTTGTCCATATCACCTGCACCCATACCACCATTAGTGGTATCAGAGCAACCAACTGACATTGAATTGAATATCAGAAGCAGGAGAAAGAATGTTAATATGGATTTTAGATTTGGAAGAGGATGAGGATGTGGTGGAAGAGGACGGACTGTAGCAAATGCTGAAGTAATGGAAGTTGTGCAACAAATGCAAGATAGATTGGATGCATTAGATACAGGCAGAAACATAGACGATGGAGATGTTAGTGAACCTGAGGTTGAAGCTGTAGAGGAGGAAGCTATAGTAGTTACCCTTGAGATGAGATTCTTCCAGTCAGTGTTGAGATCCACAGCTAGGCCAAAGAACGAGGTTTCAATATATGAAGGGAGACTGAATCTAGAAGAATTGATAGACTAGATTAGTGGCATGGATAATTTCTTCGACTATGAAGAAACAAAAGATGAGAAGAATGTCAAGTTTGATGTCACCAAGTTAAAAGGCCATGTAGGGCTTTGGTGGGATGGTGTGCAAGCAGAAAGAAAGAGACTTGGTAAGCAACCTATCAAGAATTGGAGCAATATGTTAACAAAGCTAAGAGGTAAGTTTTTACCAAGTAATTATCAGCAAACCTTGTTCATACAGACGCAGAATATTAGATAGAGGTCTTTGACAGTGAAATAATACACAAAGGAATTCCAGAAGGTAAGCATAAGAGCTGGAGAAGCCCAGGATATAGATGAGAAGGTGGATAGATATGTGAATGGCCTTCGGATGGAAATTCAAGCCTTCAGATGGAAATTCAAGATGAGATAAGTCTACTATCTCCTAAAAATGTAGAGGAAGCTTATCAGATAGCACTGAAAGCTAAAGAAAAACTCATGAGTAAGTAGTCTGCCATAGGGATAGGTACCTTCTGAGGAAGGGGAATTCAAGGTGGTAGAGGAAGATCTACATCACCTAAAGATAGAGACAGCAGTAGCTCAACCCATCATGCACCCACAGGAGGGGATGCAAGAGGAAGAGGGAGTTTTTCTAGAGGAAGAGGAGGTAGAGGAAGAGGAAGAGGATTAAGATTTTACAAATGTAATAAGTTGGGACACTGAGCTTTCGAGTGCCCAGAGGATGCAGGAACAAACTAGAGGAATGCAATTGTTGCTCAAGGTGAGGGAGAATCACTAGTAGCAGTAGTGGCAGAAGAAGAAAATACACCAGAGAGAGGAGAATCTTTGGTAGGTAATAAAGTTTTTCTCAAGCCAGCAAAGGAGATAGTTGAACCATCGCAAAGAAAGAATTTATTCAGGACAGTTCGTAAAGTTCAAGGGAAATATTTTTAGATGATCATTGATATTGGAAGCACTGATAATTTTGTCTTTAAAAAAGTGGTGGATAAATTGAAGTTGAAGACAATGAAACATCCAACACCTTACAAGGTGTCATGGTTACAAAAGGGACACCAACTATTAGTGAATGAACAGTGTGAAGTGGAATTTTAGGTGGGAAAGTATAAAGATAAATCGTATGTGATATGATGCCACTGGATGTGTGCCACATATTGCTTAGAAGACCTTGGAAATATGACATAGGAGCCATGCATGATGGAAAAAGAAACACCTACAAGTTTGGAAAGGATGGTGTCAATCATACATTGCTACCTCTGCAAGAAGAAGATGTACCAAGAAAGAAGACTGATCCAAAAAGTCTGTTACTATGAGGAAAGGAATACTTGAAGCAGATTGAAGAGAATGAGGTAAATTTTTTTGTAATTTGCAATCCCAAGATAATAATGGCTTCTACTAAAATTTCTGATTTACCCATTGAAATTCAAAAAATGTTGGAGAAATATTGTGATATTATTGTTGATGATTTGAGAAATGAGTTTCCACCCATTAGAAGAATTAGCCATCATATAGATTTGATTACTAGAGCAAGTCTACTTAACAAAGAAGCTTATAGAATGAATCCAACAGAAAATGAAGAGGTTGAAAAGTAGGTGCAAGAATTGCTTGACAAATGGCTGATCAAAGAAAGCTTGACTCCTTGTGTAGTGCCAACAGTATTGAGTCCAAAGAAAGATGGAGGCTAGAGAATGCGTACAGATTCAAGAGGCATCAATAAAATCATAATCAAGTAGAGATTTCCTTTGCTTATAATTGAAGATTTAATGGATTGCTTGAGTGGAGCAAAGTATTTTTCAAAACTAGATCTTAATACTGGGTATCATCAGATAAGGATAAGAGAGGGGGATGAGTGGAAAACCACTTTTAAGACAAATGAGGGATTGTATGAGTGGAGAGTAATGCCTTTTGGGTTTTCAAATGCACCAAGTACATTTATGAGACTCATGAGTGAATTTTTTAAAGATTTTATTGGTAAATTTGTAATAGTATATCTGGAGGATATATTAGTTTATAGCGGGTCTAAGGAGGAGTACATGAGGCATTTGAATTATGTCTTACAAAGGCTGTATTAGGAGAAATTATTCCTAAATTTGAATAAGTGTTCATTCATGAAAGAAGAGCTAGTGTACTTGGGTTTTGTAATTTCTGCTGAAGGGCTGGAGATGGACCCAGAGAAGATCAAGGCAATCATGGAATGGACTTCACTCAAGAGTGTTTTTGAGGTAAGAAGTTTTCATGGTCATGCTAGCTTTTAGAGAAATTCATTAAGAATTTTAGTAAGATTAATGCACCTATTATTGAGACCATAAATAAGGACAAACATCCATTTAGATGGACTGCTGAAGTACAAAAAAAATTTAGTTGTTAAAGAAGAAAACCACTTAAAAGTCTATTTTGGTTTTACCTAATTTTAGTAAGGCTTTCCAACTGAAGTGTGATGCCAGGGGAGAAGAAATTGAAGGTGTTTTAAGCCAGGAAGATAAACCTATAACCTACTTTAGTGAAAAGCTAAATGATTCCAAAAAAAAAGTATTCTTCCTATGATAAGGAGTTCTACGCAATTGCACAATCATTAAAAAATGGAGGGAGTATCTAATGTCAAAAGAATTTATCCTTTACTCAGATAACCATGCACTACAGTATATTATGCAGCAACCAAAGCTCAGCCATAAGCATGCCAAATGGGTAGAGTATCTTCAAGGTTTCCGTTTTGTTTTGAAGCATATAAATGGCCAATCAAACAAAGTTACATATTCCTTAAGTAGGAGGAATGTATTATTTCAAGAGAGTCAAATCCAAGTGTTGGGTTTTGATTTTCTTAAAGAATTGTATGAAACAGATCCAAATTTTAAAGAGGAATTTGAAGCTTGTAAAAATCCTATTTTGATGCGTAGGAGTAAATGGTTGGATTACTGCTTACAAGATGGACTGTTGTTTAAGAAAAATCAGTTGTGCATACCAAACTATTCAATGAGGGAGAATTTAATCAAAGAAAAACATAGTGAAGTACTTTCAGGACATTTTGGCATAGAGAAGACTTTTGAATAGTTGAACATATTTTATTTCTAGCCAAAAATGAAATATGAAGTGGAGAAATATGTGAAAACTTGCAAATTCTGTCAATATACAAGGGGAAGGAGCCCAAACAGATGTTTGTATATTCCATTACCAATTCGAGACAGGCCTTGGGATATGGTAAGTATGGATTTTGTTTTGGGCTTACCAAAGACTCAAAGAGGTAATGGTTCCATTTCTTTTGTAGTGGACATATTTTCAAAAATGGCACACTTTATTCCATGTTATAAGACTAGTGATGCTTCTCACATTACTAATTTGTTTTTTAAGGAGGTTGTAAGATTGCATGGATTTCCTAAGATTATTGTCTCAGACAGGGATTCCAAATTTGTTGGACATTTCTGGAGGAAACTATGGAAGAAATTGGGAACTAAATTAAGTTTCGGTTCTGCCTATCATCCACAGACTGATGAATAGACTGAAGTTGCGAACAAGAGTTTGGGCAATATTTTAAGGAGCCTTACTGCAGCACATCCAAAGAAGTGGGATCAAGTATTGGCACAAGGTTAATATTCATATAATGAATCACCTAATAGGAGTACAGGATAGAGTCCATTCCATATTGTTTATGGAATGCATCCAAGAGGAGTATCTGAGTTAAGAAACTTGGGAAAATATGAGATGAGAAGTGCAAAGGGTGAAGATTTTGCTTTAGAAATGCAAGCAATACATGAACAAGTGAAACAAAAGCTACAAGATAACAACATCAAGTAAAAAACCAGAGCAGACATCAGAAGAAGAGAGGTGAACCTCAAAGTTTGAGATCTGGTTTTAGCACATCTCAGAAAGGAGAGGTTTCCAAAGACGGAGTATAACAAGTTGAAGTTAAAAAAAATTGGACTATGCAGAGCGTTGAGAAATTTTTCTCCAAATGCCTATGATATTGAGTTACCCCGTGATGTTGGAATATCATGAATTTTTAATGTTGCAGACTAGTACAAGTATGAAGGTGAAAGTATAGATGACATCACAAGATTAAGAGACCCAAGAGATTGATTGGGTAAAACAGTTACCCATAGCAAAGAATTTGCAGCCACAAAGAATTTTGGACAAGAAGGTGGTTAAGAAAATAAGGGGACAAGAGTACTTCTAGTATTTAGTAAAATGGAGGGATCAACCCATCACTGAAGCTACTTGGGTTACAAAAGACATGCTACAAAAACTGGGCAGTTCTGTAGATGAACTCATGGATAGGAGCCCATGAAGAATTTTGTCCAAAGGAGTCTGATGCAGGAGCATGTGACTTGGAGGGAAAATCTGCAAACCTATTCCAAAAAATACAAAAAATTCTATAGGCAAGGGAGTGGGGTCCTTTAGCCAGGAGTTTCCATGCTTTTCTAGATTAAGATAGGAATAGAATTAAGAATAAAATCATTCTATAATAATCGCTTATGAATAACCGATAATAAGTTTTTATGCATGATTGCTTTAAATCACTCTATGTAAAAGGCATGCTTTTGTATGGATAAGGACCGAGAGGGCTTATCTATTAATTATAAAATGAAATAATGGGATGCTCTGAGGTAGACAGAGCCTGGAAGAATTATCATCTGAAAATAGAACCCTCTTTGTGCATCTGATGTTATGGTTCTTTGTTAACTATAATTTGTATTTGTATCTGGTTGCGATTCTTGCTTTCTGCACGTTGTTAATGGTGATTTGGACCAGTTTTTCCTCTTAACATTGGTTTTAAGCTTGTTAATGTGCTTTCCCTTACATCAGCACATCTATTTCCTCTTACATGCATTCTTGAGCTTCCAAGCAGAAACTTTGTTTACATAAAGAATTAGTGAAATTAGTTAGCGACAACAGAGTTTTGGACTTAAAATTTTATAAGCTCTGGTTCATTCCTGTGTCAATTCCGAAGCAAGGTCGCATCACAGTGCCACAAGTGGAGTGGCAAGGACCTTGGAACCACCAAAGTTTGAAACCCTGACAGCAGGGACCCGAAACACTATAGGGAAGAGTTAAAAGGATACCAGGTCCATGATTGTTATAGCATCGCTAGATCATATGTTAGGTCCCTATAATACTAGTGATTACCCCATTACTATTGTAGTTATATCCCTTATTAATATTGTTGAGCCCTTATTATCCCCATATTTTTATTACTATGCCCCATAGAATCCCTCTATTGTTATTTTTGTGGCTTTATATTATTATTGTTAGGTGGGTTGGGTTATATTGTGACTCCATAGACTCCTATATATAGAAAGGAGGTTTTGAATCATCTTAGAATTGTTCATTTTTGTAATGTAAAAGAGGTTTCCCCCTCTAAGAGGCTGAATTCTAAGGTGTTGATCTCTCTTTTCTATCTTTTTGTGAGTTGGTTTCATAACATTTGGTATCAGAGCTTTTGATTCTAGGGTTTCGCTGCTCCAAATAGGTCATCGTGGAATTTTCACTATAAATTTTTTCTGCGATGTTTCAGAAGAAAAAAAAAAAACCCATTTGAGACGAAATCGTGCTGAACCTTGGGTCCAAATTTCAGAGATTTTCGCGCTATATTTACGGAGATATGATCTGAGGAAGTTGGTATTTTTGTAGACTCCTAAATTAAATTCCAAACAGGTGATCTCGGGAACATTATCATAACTTCCTCTCTGAGCATCGGGTTGAAATTATGTAAGAAGGTACAAAAAGAGGATGGACTGTAGTTTCTTGTATATATTTTTCAGCGCCATAGGTTGAAACAGTGACACGTGGAACTTCATACAAGTTCTCTCTTCTGGAAAGGTCTATAATTAGGTCTTCTTGGAAGATTGTGCATAACTCTTTCTTGGAGAATCCAATTTGTATCAGACTAGTGGCATTGGAAAGAGGACACAGAGGGCTACTACAAGTCACAATTTTAGAACTAGATGATCTGAAAGTACAGACATACATCAGATTCAATATCAAGCTCCTACAAAGTAAAAAAAGATGTGTAGTTTTTTTTAAATTTTTGCTTAAGCTTGGTTTGAAAAATTAGTTTGAAGGAATTCAAAGGGCATAGTAAAGCATTATTATTGGTAATTGATGCCTCGAGGAAAGAAAATGCAAACACGTAGTGAGAAAACTGAAAGCTCTAGCATGACTCATGAAGAAGAGGAAGAAATGCAACATGATATATCAAAATTACAAGACCAAGTGCAACAAGTGTCACTTGCACAAAATGTAACAGAATCTAAGATGAAAGATGTAGAAGCTAGGATGGATGGTTTAAAGAAAGGTGTAGAAGCTAAGACGGACGGCATGGAAGCTAAGATGAATGGCATGGACGCTAAAATAGATTGCATGGATGATAAGATGGAAGAATTAAAGATAAATATGAATACGTTGCTACAAAAAGTGGTTAATAATGGTGAAAGGGTAGTAAAGGAAACTCATGACGAGAACAAAAAAAATGTTAACAATGATTCCATAGACTCTAATGTCCGATCAAAGACCCACCATATTCCAAAAATCGATATGAGGAAGTTTGATGGCAAGGATCCTGCAACACGGATATTACATATGGAGCAATTTTTCGATCTCAATAATGTGCAAAACACATAAAAGGTACGTATTGCAACTTTATATTTGGAACCAAATCAGTTTGTATGGTATCAATGGCTTTGCTCTTGTAAACACATTATCACTTTGGCAATTTTTATGGAAGAATTGACAACACATTATGAGGGTACAAAAAGCAACACTTTGTTTAACTAATTGATAAGTCTCAAACAAAAGGGTTCAATAATGGAGCATATTGAGGAGTTCCAAAAATTAAACATAAGGATAAAAAATATTCCAAAGGAGCATAGGATTGATGTGTTCATAGGGACTTTAAATGATAATATCCAACATGATGTTCATCTTTGGGAGCCTGATTCATTAGAGAAGGCATTCAGGTTAGCAAGAAAAATGGAAAGCAAAATTATGGAAACCAGGAAGCATACTAGTCACAACTATAAAGATGGAAGTGTGGTTACCCCTAGCCTTCCACAACCTATAAGGTTGAGACCACAACAATTGGAAGAAAAAAGAGAAAAAGGGCTTTGTTATAGTTGTGGTAGAAAATACACTAAAGGTCATAAGTGTGCTGAGAAGAAATTATTCTACATAGATTGTGAAGAGGAAGAAGAAAAGGAGCAAGAAAGGTCAAAAGAAGAGGATATACTCCAGGAACAAAGCCTAGATAAAGAAAAAATGAATCCGACCATATCTTGTAATGCATTGGCAGGAATTACCACTCCTCAAACCATCAAGATAGAAGGACAAATCAAGAAGAAAAAGGTAATAGTGTTGATTGATTCAAGAAGTACCCACAATTTTATTCATTATAAGGTACGAAAAGAATTGAATTGCTTCCTATATCCAGCACCAGAGTGTCAAGTGATGATTGCAAATGGAGGAATGATAAATTGCTCTAGAAAGTGCCATAATATCAAGCTATCGATGGGAGAATGTGTATTGATTAGACCAATTCTTTCCATTCCAATGGGAGGTGTTGATGTTGTACTACGAGTCCAATGGCTACAATCCTTGGGTACAATAGCTTTTAATTTTCAAGAACTTTTCATGAAATTTGCTGCCGAGGGAAAGGAAGTTGAATTAAGGGGTATTGCATGGAAAGTGGGAAAGATAATAAGCTCTAACGATATGACAAAGCTTCTAAAAAAGGAACAAAGGGGTGTATTTTCTCAATTATGTTTGCTAGATGTTTCCACATCAGAATCATCTATTTCTCCAGATCTCCAAAAAGTCTTGGACAATCATTCCAAGGTATTTGAGACTCCCAAAGGTCTCCTGCCTATTCGTGATCATGATCATGCTATTCATCTGATTCCAGGAAGTGTTCCTCCAAACATTAGGTCGTACAGATATCCCTATGCCCAAAAGAGTGAAATTGAACTTATGGTTGCAGAAATGCTAGACGTTGGTATAATTCAACCTAGTCAAAGTTCTTTCTTTGCTCCAGTAGTATTGGTGTATAAGAAGGATGGATCATGGCACATGTGTCCAAATTATAGGGAGATCAACAAGCTCACTATTAAAGATAAGTTTCCCATTCCTGTCATTGATGAATTACTGGATGAATTACATCGATCAATTTACTTCACCAAGCTGGATCTTCATTCAGGATATCCTCAAATCAGAATGAAGACTAAAGACATTCCGAAAAAAGCATTTAGAAAGCATGAGGGTCATTATGAATTTTTGGTCATGCCTTTTGGCCTTACCAATGCACCTTCTACATTTCAAGGTTTGATGAATTCCATTTTCAAACCCTTCCTTAGAAAAGTTGTGTTAGTATTTTTTGATGATATAGTAATCTACATCAATTCTTGGAAGGATCATGTTGAACATGTTGACAAGGTGCTACAACTATTGGAGGAGAAACAATTATATGAAAAAGGATCAAAATGTTTCTTTGGAGTATAAGAGGTGGAATATTTGGGTCATATTGTATCTCATGAAGGAGTTAAGGTAGACCCTAGCAAAATTAAATCCATTAAGGAATGGAAAATCACCACATCCATAAAGCATCTGTGAGGATTTCTCGGGTTGACAGGGTATTATCACATGTTTGTTAAGAATTATGGGAGAATAGCAACACCTGTAACAACATTATTGAAGAAAGATGCATTTTCATGGACTCCAGAAGCAACAAAGGCCTTAGAACATCTTAAAGAGGCAATGTGCCAATCATCGGTCTTAGCTACACCGGACTTCACAAAAACGTTTATAGTGGAATGTGATGCTTCAGGAAATGGAATTGGTGTTGTTTTAATGCAATATGAAAGGCCCATTGCTTTTGAAATTGAAAATTGTGTGGGTGTGTTAAATGATTTGTCACCATATAATGTAATAACAATAGGAATCTACAACTGTAGCATGACTATGTGGACCACAGCTAGTCCACACCCTACTTTTGTTGGGAAGTAATTTTTTACCTATGTTTTTTGCAATCAAATAGGTATTGGGAAATCCCTATATCACTTGTCATTGTGTGAGTGTTTATATGACAGGGTTCCACTAAGAGATAGGATGTTGACAACATTTCTTTGAGTTCTAGATCATCACAGACCATAGGGACCACTCCCCCTCCCTAGAGATGTCAAATATGTCATCATACTATATCCCATACCAATAGGCAGATAATATCACCTTTACATCAATAGAAAGTTATAGCAGCCACACAACCACATAGAAGAGACTTCGGATATTCCCCTAGCTCTTCTTCGTGGAATCATCCTATCTTGAGGTCACTTCATTCACCCTCTAATGTTTGGAGAGGTAGATCTAGTGTATCATGCCCTAGTCCCCAAAGCCTTTCCCTCTACACATCTTCCTCCTGTTATGGCTTCCTGCACTTGAATCTAAGGGCATTCTCATGTTTTCTCTTATAAATTTCATGTTTTTGCATTACTTCTTGTTCTTTATATAGGAGAATTTTTAGTACTCCTCCTTTGTATTGAGTTCATCATACTTAACAATCACATTGAAATAATTGTGTGGTCATTTATTTTGCATTAACCTAGTTATGTTATCTTATGTTATCTTATCATTTCCTTTAGTCCTATAGTTCATCCATGTATGGGTTGACAAGTCTTGTTAGTGAGAATTTCCCCACATTTATTACACAAGTACAATTGAGATCACCTAAGTTTGCATGGATGTAATCTTACACAAGCACCTAAGTTATGCGATAATTGAATCCAATATTATGATTTCATTAGGTAGTCCTACTACTAGGAAATATTGTATTACCAACAAATCCTCCTCCCATTCGGGCCCTCCTCCAATGGTTAGCACTATATAATCAACCATACCCTAATAGTACCACAAAACAAAGCCTTTATCGGTGATTCCCATATCATTCCACCTTTTCACATTATCACAAAATGCACAAGACTATACTTTGGTTCGTTAAAGCTCCTTGCTTGTCTGATGACAAGAAATAGGGCTATGCTCATAACACACCTTTGTTCCTAGTTGAATTTCCATAGAAAAGGTGACGCATAGGAAATGAATCAATTAGAGGAAATTACATATCTTATTATAATGGAAATATTAGGAATATTTTATTCCACTCTCTTGATTAGTGAGAAGCCATGTAACCCACTATGATCCATGTCTTACAGTGCTTTCCTACCTATATGAGTGGAAGAAATTTGCATTTGGATCTGCTTGTGACCATTATAACTCAGATGGATCTTATTATTTGGGTTTTGTTTCTTCCTGGGAAATATGCAATTATCATTAATGCATAATTGAAATATCTTGATGTTTATGTCTATATTCTTGTTTTAGTACTTTTTGGTTCTCCTATATTTATGGCCAATTCTCATAGTTATTTCATGCTTTTCCTATTTTTTCATGGGTGTGCTTTAGCTTTCATATTTATATAGCTTTCATACTTGCCAATATTTATCATGAAAAACCCATTCATTGGTTATGATGTTCTTAACAAACTTGCAATTCCCCAACCTAAACAATACTGACATGTAAGAATTCTTTATTATATTTTTCTATGATTAGTGAAATTGTTGGCTACTTTGAAGATATGAGTGAGGAAGTTAGAGTATCATCGGACACTAATATAAATAGTGCCCCTCATTTTATTTGGATCTTGGGCCAAATATATAGAAGGTATATTTTTGGAGATAGTCTTCATGCACTCTTCAATGGTTGGCATGTTGAATGCTTCTATAGAGGATCCTATTGAACATGGTGGATGGTAAGGGCTAGAACATGTAACACTTTATAACATTTTCTAAACCCTATTTAAATGCATATGGGCCTTTAATATCTATTTTTTATATTCTTGTTGAAACTTAAAGTGCGTACTTAATTTAATTAATCTTTGTTGTGCTGATGGAACTATTTTTCACATACATTTGTAGTTTAATATTGTTTTTGTTTCTTACAAAATTGTATGCATATGTTTTGAATTATTATAATGTTATTTATGATTAATCAACCCTATTTCAAGGGCTTTTTTCATGCAGAAGCCTCTAGAAAGACACAAATGTTAAGGAAAAAAATAATATTTTAGTGGAGCATTCAACGTAGAAGGGTGAAACTTGGATGGTTTGACTATCTCAAGCTCATAATGAAGTCTTGCTTACTGGAGCATCCCACATCTAGGAAATTCTAGATTATTCATTTATATTTTATTCTATACAAAGTGTAAAGAAATCCTATAAAAGGAGGTCTCCTATCTATTGGCAATAATCCATTATGGAGAAATTGCGTAGACACTTCTATTTGGGGTTGAAGATAAATTTGCAAGTTTTAAGCTTGATTCTGGGTACATATTCAAGGTTGATTTTCACCCAAGGTCATCATCATTTCATTTCAGATTTATTTGGTCGGGAATCATATTATAATTTTATAATGGGATAATGTTAGTTGTTGAGGGCCTAAAATAGAGGTGTGTTGAGCTTATTCCTAGCTGTTTATGTTATCAGATTTCAAAAGTATTATTCAAAGACAGCTATTCAATAGAAAATTGTTTTCTTTCATTGCCTATGCTTAAATTGGTATCTTAAGTTTCACTTGGATGATTGATGATTGTATTAGTGTATTTATTAAGCATCTTTGTTTTGTTGTAGAACCATTTTTGGATATGTTAGGCCAATAGATAAGATACAGTAAGAAAATATAAGATAAATGTATTAATGTCCAACATATGACCACTGGATTATGTCAATGTGACTATTTTAGGTATAATGATCTCCATATAAAGTGGGACTTGCAAAGTGACTCCTACATAAAATAAAGAGACCACAAGTAAAATCACAATCAAATCTAGCAACCTTGAAGGCCAACTTCAAAGAGTAGAGAGACAATATTCTAGGCAACCTTCTAGACCCTCCAAATGCTCCAAGATGTAAAATTCCATTTCACACTCACAGTGGTGGGGTTAATAGTCAATGTCTGTAAATTTATACTCTGTGGGTGTGACCTCTATTGTTTTGCATCTATAGCAATTGGAAAGAATAGAAGCAGTCAGACACCAACTTTGTGTAAGGGTTATGGTAGTAGAGGTACTCTTATTACAGGATCACCAAATGAAGGGCCTTCAAAGCTGAAATAAAAAAGAACAAAACTAAATCTACATCAAATATGTCAAACATTCACACAGCTAGGACTCCAAATTCGTACATGTTTCTTGCTTGACAAATCTTCTGCAAATATTTATGAGTAAGATCCACCGTATTTATTGATACATTTGCAGAAACAATTTTTGTACCATGCAATTAGGCTACTTGACACATCTCCAATTGTTTTTACGAAAATATAAAATCTTTTAATATTATTTTATGCAAATATTTACGAGTATCTGTACCATGCAATTACAATGATTGAAAACTCTCCATTTTTCTACAAAAATATAAAATCTTTCGTTTGAATGTTACCAAACTCAGGTGTGGGCAAATTAGAAGAAATTGGATTGGAAAAAGGATGGGGATACAATGCAAAGAATGTATTGGATATGATTTATTTGTTTTTGGAGATCCTTCAGGCACATCATCCATCAACTTTGGAAATTTTTCTAGGAAGGATTCCTATGTTTTTTAATTTTGTGATTATTTCACCTCGTGGTTATTTTAAGCAAGGAATTTTAGGAATGCCACACATGTGGATAGGTAAAAAACCTTTCTTTAATTATAATGCCCATTCCATGAAATCTTCTCTTTATTGTTTGATTGTATTTTAAACTTTTACTTTGATTTTGTTTTGTCTCTTAACTATAAAATTTAACATACTTGGTATCATATCCATTTAAACAACATCCAAAACTTAAAGATAATATTAGTATTATAGTTTTTTGTGTTAAGATATTTTTATATTCAAATTTTATAGATATAAAAGATAAAAACAAATGTCGATGCCTTCATTTGATTTTTACTTGACTCTGATGTGGGCAGGTTACAGGAAATGTGATTTGTAAAAGGATGGGGAGACAATGGAGAGCATGACTTGGATATGATTCATTTTTTGTTGGAGATCCTTCAAGCACCTAAGCCATCAACTTTGAAAATGTTTATAGTATGGATTCCTGTGGTTTTTAATGTTGTGATTCTTTCACCTCATTGGTTATTTTGGAAAATATTTTTTTTTTAGGAATGTTAGACAAGGCATCAATGGAGAGGTAAACAATTTTTTTATACTTTCGAATTCCATTCCATGATATCTTCTATTTATTGTTTGATTGTATTTGAAGCATTTAATTTTTTGTCTTTTAACTATGAAATAAAAAATACTTCATATCATGTCCATTTAAACAAGAACCAAATCTTGAAGATGAAAGTAGTATTACATTATCTTGATTGAAATCCTATTATTTGTTTTGTGTTAAAATATTTTCATGTCTATTAGAAAAGTTTGTTTTCATGTTGTTATTTGAGAACATTTTGTTTATTCACTTGACCAAGTTCATGCATTAAAGAATGAAATTTTGTTTCGAATAAAATGAAAAGGATTAGACATCACATCTTAGATTATTTATTTTCACAAGCTATCTATAACTTGAGATTTTTAGCATATAACTTAGTTCACATGATTGTACCTAATCTTTCCATGAAGTTTGAATACTATGTTACTAAGGTGTTATTTTCTATGGTGACATTTTATTTTCTTTCTTCATACAAGTCATCTAGCCACATAGTGGCCACTATCTCTCAATTGAAGAAAACTTGTTGAAGTTTATTTCTTTCACTAGTACAAAATGACCAATTAGTTACTAAAAAAACAACTAAAATTTGCATATAAATGACCATTTTTTAGTTGGTGACCAATAGTAGCTAATTTATAGTATCTTATAACGAGACCATATTTTAGTCATTTTAAGCTTAGTCATTAATTGGTTTCCTCAATTTTACCATCTAGTAGTATATTTAGTCATAAGTCTGGTCATTAATTTTTCATTGGTTTAGTCATTAATTGTCGCAATTGATGACCAATTATCCAAAAAAAACATATTACCATATGAATCCTCGAGAAAACCAATTAATGATCAAATAAATATGACCAAAATGTTGGTCATGTTAATAGATACTGTAAATTAGCTACTAATAGTCATATAAATGCAAATTTTAGTCATAATTTAAAACCAATTAATGACCAAAGAAATATGACTAAATTTTAATCATGTTATAAGATATTGTAAATTATCTACTAATAGCCGTATATATGCAAAATTTAGTGATCATTTTAATCAAAAAATTATCATTTACAGTAGTCATTTATATTTTTTTGGTATTTTCATATTTATTATATAAACAACTGATTTAGTAGTTTCTATTCATTTCATTCATAATAATTATAAACGACTAATTCAATCATATATTCATTTTATTCGTGTTCATCATTAATTAATATAAACTACTAATTTATTTGTTTTAGATTGATTTTATGTGTTTATTATTAATCAACATAAATTATTAGTATGCTTTTGTGACTAAATTTTAAAAAAATGACATACAATGTGCATGTTTATCTAATATGATAACTAAAAGTTACATATGTTAATTACGAGACTAAATAATATCATGTGAAAATAAAAATAATTTCAACCATATAAATTTTTTTATATAAAATATCAAGTATTACAATATGAGTTTCCAAGTTAATATCAGTTGGACTACAATTTACACATGAGATATTGTTTTATCATTTCAAAACACTATCACTATGTTGCCAAAGTATTGCATGTGAATTCACCAACTCTCAAGGCTTGACAATCAGTCTCTATGAGTTTGTCTTATGCTAGATATTGGCTCTAAGGGTATCACTAGACAGATTCTCTTCTCTCTCTCATTTTGTATTTGTCGCTCTAGTTTTATTATTCTCCTATTTCTTCAATTGTTGCTTCTTACCATCAATATTGAGTTCCTCTCCTGAAAATGAAAGAAGATACAATGCAGAGTATAATACGTGAAAGATGATGAATACTTGAATATAAAATAAAGTAGAATATACAAGATTTATACAACATATACCTCAACATTCGATAGTGGCCATTATGCGGCTAGATGACTTGTATAAACAAAACAAACAAAACGTCACCATGGAAAATAACACCTTAGGAAATTAGTGTTCAACCCTCAACAAAAACTGAGGCACAATCGTACCAACTAAGTTACATGCTAAAAATATCACACAATAGATAACTTGCGAAAACAAATGAAACAAAAAAAAAAGATTAGTGTACAAAATATCCTTATTGCTTGTTCTAAAAGAGTCATGTTCCTTAAATTTGGATATTCGTTTACCCACAGTAAAAGTTCCTTGCTATTATGACCTATGTTTTTAGGATCATGAGATTGATCCAACATCATATTGGATTGTGGAGACAAAATGATGCAAATTTCCTAGATGAGTACCCCACTTGGTTGAATGAAAGTGCTAGCTGAGTAGTGCCAAAACCTTAGGCAAGCAAAACAATAAGGCCTAAGAAAATATATCACCACTTTTCCACTAAAATAAAAAATTTCAATCCCACAATAACCTCTGGGAGTACATTTCGTTGGATGGATATCACACTCTGAGAGATGATTTTATAATATAATGAGAAGTGTACATATATTGTCACAATGCCCCTCATAATCAGACCCTATAGTGGTCAAATATTTTAACAAGGAGTTAAAGGCTGGAACAAGGAGTAATGGCGAACGCTAGGGTTAGTGTTTTCAGCAAGTCTGTTGCAGCTGAAGGTGGGCCGGCGCGCGGAGCTACGGTGAGGGCTGGTTGTTTCGACGAAGGCTTGGTGAAATGGCGCAGACAGATGCCCAAAATCTTTCCAGAGCGGCGCGGATGGGTATCAAGGGGTTTTCCTCCCTCAAGGAACCATGTGAATTAGCATCCAGACAAACTGCCTGATGGAGAAAAGACGCGCCAGTCATTGATCGAATGGAGCAAAGGTAGGAGGGGCTAGCATGTAGCAGATCTGCACTCTCCTTCAATCCACTGGCCAGATCCTTGCAGATCTGGCCAAAACCGAACTGATCCAGCCAGCGTTCAAGATCCCAGGTCACAGATCGGCGGTTGGGAGGCGCGGACACCATTAGAAGCATACCTTTCTGCATGGATATACGAGGAGGTTTTTCCTTGGCGGATGGTCGAAGGCCCAAAATGCGTCTCTGAACAAGGAAGTCGTCGGGCAGAATGGCGTATAGGGGCCAGAGCTCGGAACGCATGGAGAAATGGCAAGGGAGGACTGCATTCTGTGGATTCATTTTCCCTTCCGACGCATGGGCCCAATCTTCGCTGTTCCAGCTTGGATCTACGCGAACCAGTCCCTTTTTGAGTGCGGCTTGACCCCAGGCAGCAGATACAAGTCACCAATCATATATCGGGCATGTTTTATGCAGGTCTAGCCATGCATAGGGGAAAAAAAACCAAAACAAAACCAGATCTGGAAATTTGCCTTCAGCCAGAGCAGGTAACAAATCCCTGTTTTCAGATTTTGATTAAGCCCCCTCAGGGGAAAACTCGTTTAGTATGGGTTCATGCAGGAAACACCTCCATGCAGCTGAAAAATCAAATCTGGGCAGAAATGGGATACCTAGCTCAGATTCAACATCTGGTCAGTGGTAGGCGGTCTCTCCAGGATTGTAGATCGTTGGAAAGTTATGGGATTGGGCCAGGATCAATTATTATTTTAAATCTCAGATTGAGAGGAGGGACTCTGCCACAGGGACAGTCAAGCTCCTCAGGGGGAGACAAGGGGAAAAAAATGCAGCCCAACACCAACCAAAGGGAGGTTTATCCTACAAAAACATTTTACAGGGTAGCAGGAGTTCAGGGCTCTCTTCAGACCAAGGCGATCATGTGCCAAGGCCATACATAGTAGATCAGTCAGAGAAAACCCCAGCCTTAAACTTAGATTCTTCAGGGCTTGATGATTTTGTTAAATCCTATGAAACACAAGCTCTTATTTGCCGTTTCAACAGCTTGTGGCCTAAACCATTGGATCTGTTTCACTGGATCTTCACTAGCTGGACCATGGATTGTGATATTCATCTATGTTCAAAGGGGTTCTTCATAGTAAGATTTACATCCCATGAAGTCAGAGATACAGTTATCAGAGATGGGCCATGGTTTTGGGGATCAACAGGGCTTTTTATGACCCCATGGTTCCCAGATTTTGATCCAAATAAAATGACTGTAACCAAAATGCCAGTATGGGTCAGACTATACAATCTTCCTCTGCATTTCTAGAATGAACAAGTGCTGGAAGGTATTGGGAACAACATAGGGAAATATATCAAAACAGACCTGGAAAGAATCGATGAAAGAATCTACACTTTCGCACGTATCTATGTGGAAGTAGATCTAAGTAAAGGGCTGCCGGATAATATAAGGCTGATCTACAAACAACAGAACTGGTTACAGGTACTAGATTATGAAAACACCGGCTTCAGATGTAGGCTCTGTAGGCAGACATGACATTTACAAAGCACATGTCCCGAAGCCAAAAATAAAAAGAAGCAGAAAGGGAAACAGAAGAAAGGATGGCATTTTTCACCCCCAGATTCAGAGGATGAAGAATCAGAAGCAGCAGAGGAAGAGATTCCAGCAGAGAAGAGCGAGGTATCACAAGAAATGGAGAATCAGAAGGGAACCTCATCAGACAACAAGGCAGTGAAGACAAGCATGGATCCTGGTACCGACAGCCTTAAACGGCACCACCACTTAGATAATTCAGATTCAGACAAAGAACTTGGCACCCAGAATACAGAAACACAATTAGTCATTGCTTCGATCGAACCCACTCAAGGAGAGTGGCATAAGGTCGAAAAGAAAAAGGGGAGGAAAACTTGAAGTGTGAGTCCAATGCCGAACTTCAGTTTTGCCTTTTTCTTTTCTCTCTCCTCTCTTCTTTTTTTCTCTTTTCTTTGTGGACGTTAGTCCTCTAACGTTGCGTTGAGGTGCGAATGCACTTGGGCCCTTGTGGCAGATTACGGAATGTATCATTGAAGCTGATAGTGTAACTTTTCATTATCTTTTTAATAAAAAGTTACTGATTTTTTCCTTTGGAAAAAAAAAGCAGACCCTATAGTTTTGACCAATAATATTAATCATATTATACTATTTAACTATAAATTATGACTATGATATAATTATTAGTTTTAATAATTAGTCTAAAATTGAGTTTTTAGTATTTATGTATACGTGAAAATATTCAGAAGAAAAGGTATTGTTGTGACTATTTCATTTCAAGTGAATCTAGATACACAAGAAATTATGGTCCCTCGGCGTTTCTCTAGCATTATCTACTCATTATACCAATTTCTCCCATGTCCTCTACTGATTTTGGTGAATTCCTCTTTGATGATGTCCAATGCTAATGCAGTGGACATTTATCCTCAGCGTTTTTCTGAGCCCAAGGGAAGGTCCACAAGTAACAACCAAAACGTAGCCTCAAATATATTATTGGGGGCCAAAATGCAGTAATTATATGAGATGCCAAGAAAAATTGCATGTTAATCATCTTCCCTTTGTTGGCATTATGATACAGGTGTTGTCCTTGATGGCAACTCACTCAGAGGTATGATACAGGTGTCGTCCCTGGTGGCAAATCAATCAAAGGACAAATCTTATTACAGTATGTCAAGAGAGAGGTATACACAGGTTAACCTTGATAAAAGTGTGTATACACATGGGTGAGAAGAAAAAAAGGCATGCATATGTACATACGCAGGTTCACAGAAGGAAAGGCGCGTACATGTTGGGAATCTATGTTTTGTTCAGTGGTATTTGTTCCATGGTATTTTGGTATTTTCTGTGGTTTTTGGTCTGAATTGTTGACCCAAAGTATTGGGTCCAAGGTATTAGTTCTACATGGTTTTGGACCATGGTATTGGCAGAAGCCTAAACCTATATAAGGAGAATATCATTAGGCCAAGAAGGGGAAGTAAGGAAGTGAGGAATATCTAATATGTTGGTTATGGGTTTGTGATGATTTTCTTGATCTGAACCAAGGATGCACTCATGTGGATGATGCTGAACAATGGATTGGGATCTTAAGGCTTGGAATGTTTATCATTATATGATCTGTATGCGAGTTGGCTTTGGTGAAAGCACGTATGTACGTAGGTTTGGTTCTTCATAGTAGCGTATACATTATGAGATATGATACTTGAAGTTGCAGTTGGATCTGGTTATTGTTGCATAGATCTGTTGTTTGTTCTATGTTATGGTGATTGTGTTGTTGATAGGGTTTCAGTGTTTCAGTATTGGGTGATTCAGAGATTGATCATGCAGGTGTAGTTGATGGGCGTATTGTAGTGATGATTAATTTTGTGCTTCAATGTTGTTGATGGGTCCAGTATGAAAATTGGATGAAACATGGCCTTCAGCTTATGGTGTTGTGCTTCAGGAGTATGCAGTATGAAAATTTATGAAACGTGGTCCCTAGAGGAAGAGAGAAGATCGTAGAGTTATGTAGGCCGGCACCTACATACTAGTAAACATATCGGCCAGTACAAGATCCAGGGGTTGTAGCTCCCTTCCAGGAGTAGCTGGAAAATGAGTGAAGGTTGGAGCCTTCAGTAGGAGGGCGCTTACGTACTAGTAAATGGATCGACTAGTACAAGAGCTAGGGGGATTGTAGCTCCCTTCCTGGAGAAACTGGAGAATGAGAGAAGGTTGTAGCCTTCTGCAGGTAGAAGCCTGCATACTAGTATAAGACTGCACCAGTACATAAATATTGTAAAAAGAAGTTTCCTATTAAAGGAAGATAGAGACGAATTGCAGCAGGTGGTTTTCACCCACATTGGGTTTCCACCTTATATCATGGTGTTCATGTGTGCTCCTTATGTGTGATGATCTGTTCTATTTTACTGCACCTGTTTACTGTTCATATGGTTAATAATGTTATGATGCAGTCATTGAAGATCAACTAACTGAATCATAAAGTTACTAGATATACACTAGTTGTATTAAACATAGTTGCCTATATACACGGGTATCCTTAACTAAAGTAGCGTATATGAATCTGAGTATGAAAATGAAAATATTATTGATTTGATAATACTGATTCACCCCCCCCCCTAGTATTATTTCCAACAATTGGTATCAAAGCAGGTCCTTTGGTAGAAGCTCGATCACTTGAAGGAGATCCGTAGAACAATGGGAAAGAAAGAGCGTCAAAGGAAGAAGACAGCTCAAAGGAACAATGATAGCCTGCCGTTGAGTGGAAGCAAGTATTCAGATCTTGAATTACCTCTTATTGAAGATGGACAAGCAAATGAAGCATCAGATAAAATCACAGATCAACAAGATCTACCTAGCAAAAGGGAGAGTGCCCTCAAAGAAGAAATTATCAGCTTAAAAGCTCAGCTGGAATGTGCCTTCAGAGTTCATCAAATGCTGCAGGAGCTGAATGAAGAACAGGAAAAGGATATTCTCAAACTATGGAAAAAAATGGAAGAAGGAAGAAAGTTTGAGGAAATTTTGAAGAAGCAATGTCTGGAAAAGGAAGAACAACATCAGGTTGAGGTAAATATATTGAAAGGTAAATTAGAAGAAAAGGATAAAATATTACGATTTCAAGACAATACTAATATTTTGGATGATATTCTTAGTAGTCAAAGGTCGCCTGCTATCAAAACTAGTCTTGGTTTTTATGAATCTATTGAAGGTGAATCTAGATCACAAGGTGAGGCAAGGAACTCTAATGAGAAATATGAAATGCTTAACAAAGAGATGAGAAGACAACCCCGTCAACAGCTAAGGAAAGAAATTCCTCAAAGAATATCTTTTGCTCCTAACCGTGGAAGTGATAGATGATTATTTCCTGCGATGAATAATGTTGAATGTTATGTATGTCATAATCTTAGACATGTTGTAGCCAGATGCAGAAGTAGAATGGTTCAAGACCATCACTTAGAAAGATCATCACGTTCCAGATACTTTAAGGGATATTGTTTTTCTTGCAATATGTTTGGCCACAAAGCTGTTGATTGCTACAGAAGGAATACAGAACACGTAAGATGTTATGCATGTAACAAGCTTGGACACATAGCAAAGGAATGCAGGAGAATATTTTGGGCACCATACCAAAAGGAGAAAACATCATCATAGTTAAATATATGGAAGAAAAAGGAAGTACAACCAGAAAGATAGGTGGCATAGCATAGTACATAGACATGACAGACTCAGAGTAAGCTGAAAGTGTGGAACATCAGTGTTCTAAATCTCATACGCAGGTATCATGAAGACAAGTCACGTATATACGCGAGTTAGATGCTGCACAATCGCGTATATGGAGCTTTGAAGAAAAACAACAGAAAAAACTCAGGAAATGGTTTTGTCGTGGTATATGATAGTGGGCATAGGCTCAGGGGGAGCATATGCTTCGAATAACGCATTGTTGGAATTATGGTTAGAAGTCCTTGATGTTGATGCTTATTCACATATCTTGCTACTGATTGTTGATTGACCAAGAGAATGGATTGCAGGTTAAGATGCTTATAGTGCATATCATATAGTGTATGATAGCTATTGATAACTGTCATGGTCTTGTCATGTATCTTGTTAACCCACTATGCATGGGATGGATGATGTAATGGTTCTTGTGTTTGAGTCAAAAATGGTGTATCCCCACTTGGTTGGGAGATTGAAGTATGTATGAGTCCTTAGGAAGGTCATTGGAAATGTATGTATATAATCATGTTATGCTTTTGCAGGCCCTGCATGTGCTCAGGGGGAGCATGGATGGATTGGTACTTGGCATGTACAAAGGGGGAGCTCAATCAGAAACTTCAGCATGTACTCACGGGGAGCATGGACAGTAGAATGTACATCAATGAAGAGAATATATTGGTCTACCCTTTGCCCGTGATGTGAAAGGGGGAGAGTGACTTGGTGTGGTGGTTGCCATCAAGTCCAAAGGGGGAGATTGTGGCATTATGATATAGGTGTTGTCCTTGATGGCAACTCACTCAAAGGTATGATATAGGAGTTGTCCTTGGGGGAAAATCAATCAGAGGACAGATCTTAGTACAGCAGGTCAAGGGAGAGGTATACGTAGGTTAACCTTGATAAAAGTGCATATACACGTGGGTGAGAAGAAAAAAAAGGCACCTATATGTACATATGTAGGTTCATAGAAGGAAAGACGAGTACATGTTGGAAATCTAAGTTTTGGTCCGTGGTATTTGGTCCATGGTATTTTGGTATTGGTCCGTGGTTTTTGGTTCGAAGTGTTGACCCCAAGTATTGGGTCCAAGATATTAGTTCTACATGGTTTTGGACCATGGTATTGAGAGAAGCCTAAACCTATATAAGGAGAAGATCATTAGACCAAGAAGGGGAAGTAAGGAAGTGATGAATATGTGATATGCTAGTTATGGGTTTGTGATGCTTTACTTGATCTGAACCAAGGATGCACTCATGTGGATGATGATGAACGATGGATCGAGATCTTAAGGCTTGGAATGTTTATCATTATATGATCTATACAGGGGTTGGCTTTGGTGGAAGCGCGTATGTACGCAGGTTTGGTTCTTCATAGTGCGTATACATTATGAGATATGACATTTGAAGTTGCAGTTGGATCTAGTTATTATTGCAGAGATCTATTGTCTCTTCTGTGTTATGGTGATTGTGTTGTTGACAGGGTTTCAGTGTTTCAGTGTTCGACGATTCATAGATTGATGATGCAGGTGTAGTTGATGGGTGTATTGTAGTGGTGATTAATTTTGTGCTTCAATGTTGTTGATGGGTCCAGTATGAAAATTTGATGAAACGTGGCCTTTGGATTATGGTGTTGTGCTTCAGAAGTATCTAGTATGAAAATTTATGAAACGTGATCCTTAGAGGAAGAGAGAAGATCGTAGGGTTCTATAGGCTGGTGCCTATGTATTGGTAAACATATCAGCTTGTACAAGAGCCAAGGGGTTGTAGCTCCCTTCCAGGAGCAGCTGGAAAATGAGTGAAGCTTGGAGCCTTTAGTAGGCCGGTGCCTACGTACTAGTAAATGGATCAGCTAGTACAAGAGCTAAGGGGGTTGTAGCTCCCTTCCAGGAGAAACTGGAGAATGAGAGAAGGTTGTAGCCTTCTGTAGGTAGAAGCCTGCGTATTGGTATAAGACTACACCAGTACATAAATATTGTAAAAATAAGTTTCTTATTAAAGGAAGATAGAGACGAATTGCAGCAGGTGGTTTTTACCCACATTGGGTTTCCACCATATATCATGGTGTTCATGTGTGCCCCTTATGTGTGATGATATTTTCTATTTTACTGCACCTGTTTACTGTTAATATGGTTAATAATGTTCTAATGCACTCATTGAAGATCAACTAACTGAATCATAAAGTTACTGGATATACCCTAGTTTCATTCAACACATTTGCGTATATACGTAGGTATCCTTAACTGAAGCAGCGTATATGAATCTGAGTATGAAAATGAAAATATTATTGATTTGATAATACTGATTCACCCCCCTCTCAGTATTATTTCCAACACCCTTTAGTATTGATTAATAATTTCTTTGCATCATCAAGTAATACTAAAGTCTCAAGTAGGGTCATTTAAAGTTAGTCATCCATCAATATCACCTTTGAGAGTGTTTAGCATTTAACACTTGCTATTACACACACAGTAGATCACCAACTTCAAGGATAGCAATATAAACACACAAAAAAATGAAATTAAAAGAAATATTAGGAAGTCAAATGCGACTAATATTGAGTCAAGAAGATACCAAGCCCTTCACAAAACCAAGGTATTCTTAGGCACTAAAACATAAAATCCTTCCATTTCATCATTTTCTCCTTTCCTTTAATTTATTTAATGGATAACATAACTTTCAGAAGGAAAAAAATCATTGAAAAATGTCTCAAAATCCTAACAAATTGATGAGTGATTGTTGTATCAATTAAACAGGAAGGAAATCATTCGATATTCTTTTAACTTGCAGAATATATTAAAGAATATGAAGCTTTCTCATCCCTTACTCTTAATGAAATTGTAATCTATGGGTTCCAACCCAGTAATCAATTTCCCTCCAAGATAGTTAAGAGATCACTTTGGGGAAGGACTTCTAGAAGCATTGGGATAGTAGAAATGGAATTAAGTAGGACAAAATTGAAGCACTTTAGTGGGTGCTCCAAAATATTTTAATGCAACTGAAAATGATTTTTTACTCCCTCCACACATTTTGAAACAAAATCCATTCAGTTTCATCTCATTTATTTTCCATCTTTCTGTAATATGTAATTCTTTGAGCAAGGATAGAGCATTCATAAATGTTGTCATGAAAGAGGAATCTCCATAATCCTAATAAGTTGGGCTCTAACAAATAAACAATTTGATGTAGTCATTAAATTTTACATGGTATATTTATGTGATTAAAATGACAACTTTATTCTTAATTTGATTACATAAAAAATAAATCCAACCCTAACTAGTTGGGATCTAACAAATCAAGAATTCCATGTAGTAATGTAAACTTACATGGTAGATACCATTTATTTTCAATAAAAATTTTATTCTTGATCTTATTACAACATAGAAAAATTCAATAGTACATACATATTTCTGTATTGAACACATTCCGAGATTTCATAGAAATATAATGATATGATTTACCTATAGGATTTGTCTCCATGAAACAAACCTCTTTTCGTAATAAAATTATAAATCCCACGTTTGCATTCATTGTCCCTGACATACCAATTATTTACAGTGCAATACTTTATCGTTCTTCCCTCGGTGCAATAGAAATCGACCACTGTGGCATGGAGATGATTGGTTTCATAAAATGCTGTAGTGCATCCTTCAATATATGTCACAGAACTCCTCTCACCTCAGAGAACTCCTTTTCTAAAACAATAATAATCCTCTCAAACTACCTGTTCTCCATCTCATTCATCCTGAAATAAGTGGATATTTCCATGGGTGATAAAGTGTGCTTGGGGATTTAATAGAATGAACTATCGCTAATTGTTTTTCTTACAATGCAGCATAATAGTTATTAGTAGGAAGAACAATATTGCCAAGCTACTTCCTAACTACACAAAGGTATTCTCTAATTACCTCTTATAATGAACAAAATATAATATCAACTTCCTATAGAGTCTACCTATGTATGGTAGCAATGAAAACATTGTCAAAAACAACATCTACAACAACATTGGTCAATCTCTTCTTCTAGTCAACGGCATTCCCATCTTTTGAAAAGTATCAAGCAAGTTAGGGTCCACCTCATCCGAGCTCCTCTTATTCTTCTACTCTCTTTGTTTAGGTTCATAATAATAGGAAATGTCTTGGAAATAGATGGGTGGGTCAAAGTTATCATACCACTTTCGTTCTTCCATTTTTAATCATTGTCTGTAAGCATTGAATGTAAATTGCAAAGGTCATTCAAGTTCATTATTTTTAGCTGAAATTAACCTAAGATTTGGAGAGTTGTAAGGTTTAATTGATCTATGTATATTCTACTGAAAATATAGTAACATGGTTTAAACCTGTAGGCATTGAGATCTAAATCTAAGGATGAAACATAAAATATTTTAGGTTCATGATTACAAGAAATTTTAATTTCATGTAAGAAACTTTGAGGAAAGTCCAGTATTTCCATCCTACCCTCGAGCCCTTTGAATTTTGGCATGGTAGAGTCCATTACACAAACAATCAAACACGAAAAGAAGGTGAAAACAAATAATAAAATTTCATGCATTCTAACCCTAGAAAGGTTAGGGAGGAGCAAACTAATATATACAATAAGGAGATGAAAAATGCTTACTTTTCCATTGTCCCTTGATGAATTTTTGGCTGCAATCAAGATCTGCATTATTATAATCATGAAACCCTTTTTACAATAAGGACATGCAAAATTCTTACTTGTGCATTGCCTTTTGATGAATTGTTGGCCGCAACAAGATCTGCATTATCATAATCATTAAACCTTCAACTCTAAAAGTAAAATTTCTGTTGTGATCATATAAACCCTCAAAATTGTTTACCCATAAGAACAAAAATCATCTTTACTAAAAAGGAAGAACTTCAATTGTCGAAATCATACCCATGTAAAAATGACCAAAATCTCTATAGGACATGCAAAATGCTTATTTGTGCATTGTCTTTTCATGAATTGTTTGTCGTAATCAAGATCTACATTATCATAACCATTAAACCCTCAACTCTACATAAAATTTATGCTTTGATAATATAAACCCTTGAAGTTGTTTACCCATAAGAACAAAAATCATGTTTAGTAAAAACGAAGACCTCTCCAGAGTCCAAATTCATACCCACGTAAAAATTACCAAAATATTCAAGATCTGCATTATCATAATAATTAAACTATCAACTCTCGATAAAATTTATGCTTTGATCATATAAACCCTAGAAATTGTTTACCCATAAGAACAAAAATCATCTTTGATAAAAGGAAGAACTCTCCAGAGTCCAAATTCATACCCATGTAAAAATTAACAAAATCTTCAAGATCTACATTATCATAATCATTAAACCCTAAAGTTGAGATAAAATTTATGCTTTCATCATATAAATCCCAAAATCTTCAAGATTTGCATTATCATAATCATTAAACCCTCAACTCTAGAGAAAATTTATGCTTTCATCATATAAACCCTCAAAATTGTTTACCCATAAGAACGAAAATCATCTTTAGTAAAAAGGAAGAAATCTCCAGAGTCCAAATTCATAGCCATGTAAAAATTACCAAAATCATCAAGATCTACATTATCATAATCGTTAAATCCTCAACTGTAGATAAAATTTATGCTTTGATAATATAAACCCTCTAAATTGTTTACCCACAAGAAAAAAATCATCTTTAGTAAAAAGGAAGAACTCTCCAAATTCCAAACTCATACCCATTTAAAAATTACCAAAAATTCCATGCCTAATGACCTTTCCCTTTCTCCATCTACTCGTTGATTCCCTCATCTTTAGTAAAAAGGAAGAACTCTCCAAATTCCAAACTCATACCCATGTAAAAATTACCAAAACTTCCATGCCTAATGACCTTTCCCTTTCTCCATCTACTCGTTGATTCTCTCCTTAGGTGTTTCCCTTGCAAACTCCATCTGGGGTTCGGATCCCATGAAATCCATAGATCACGTTGATGGCCTTCCTTTTTCTAACATCTCCACACCAATATAGACAAGGCAGAGAAAAATGCAGTGCTACAATGTGATGTTGTAATTTGTGAATATTTTATTTGAACCCAATGTTAAATGAAAAAGAAAAGAAATATTTATAATGGAAAAAATAAAATAAACATTTATAATATAAAATATATAAAATTGAAATTGGGTTAAATGATTTATTTTTAATAAGAATTTGTTATTTTTGCATAAGACGCTAAGTTAAAAAGAATAAGAAGAAGTTAAAAATGATATTGGGATGAGTGTAAACATTTAAATATGACCTCAATTAATAATAAAAAGTTAAATTAATAAAAATAACAAAATTCAATTTGTTATATTTTGATTTTTTTATTAACTTGTGAATAGACTTTGTTACAATACCATGACTTATCAATACTACAAGTCCAAAAACCATAACTTATTTCAGAGCCAAAATATTTAATAACAATATGACAAGATTCTTAACCATGGATTTTTACCCCCACATCACGTTAGATATTATTAACTTGTAAAAAATAACATTTGTTACAATACCACGGGTCAATACCATGGATTATCAATACCACATGCCCAAAAAACATAAATTATTTCACAATCAAAATATTTTATAACAATGTGACAAGATTGTTAACCATTGATATTCACCCTCACTTTACCATGGATATTAATTTGTAAATAGGCTTTTTATAATACCATGGGCCAATACTATGGCTTATCAATACCACATGGAAAATAACCATAACTTATTTCATAGTAAAAATATTTTATTTTAATTTAATTTTACAACATTTTCTTAGTTGAATGTAAAAGGGAAAATGTTACAATTTGAGATATATCTAAACACTCTATCCTCACCACTACTAAATATATTCCCATAGAGATTAAATTAAGGTGTTAATAAAATTAAGCTAAGATGGATCTATGTTGGCATAGATCCACTTAGCTAAGGATCCGAGGGATGAGAGAAAACAAATTGTCTAATTATAATAGATTAAATATGATGCACGACTTTTTAAAGTTTTTCATTATTTTATTTCTTTGACATGATTGATCGAAAATATACGTTTAATATTTTATGACAAATTAAGTTTTTTTTATTTAGATAATTTCTTAAACATAATACAATGTGATCAAATTTAAGAGAGAATTGGAGAGGGCATGGAGAGAGGAAGGGAGATAGTGAAAATGTTGGAGGACATAGAGAGAGAGGAAGAGAGAGTGATGGTGGGGAGAGAAAGGGAGGTGGGAGAGAGGGAGTGAGAGGAAAGAAGAGAGAGGAGAGAGAGAGAGAGAAATGGAGTTGGAGTGGGGGAGAGAGGGAGGAAAGAAAAAAGACATAGAGAGACAAAGGTGGAGAGAGAGAGGATTGAGAAGGGAGAGATGGACAGAGAGTGAGGGAGAGAGGAGAGGAGGGAAGAAAAAGAAGAGGAGAGGTTATAGAGAGGGAGAGAATGGGAAGGGAGAGAGATGGAAAAATAGAGATCGAGAAGGAGAGTGAGGGGGGAGATAGTGATTGAGTTGGAAGGAAGAGAGAGAGAGAGAGGGAGAGTGATTTGGGGGAAGAGATATAGGGATGTGGGAGATAAGCGATAGAGAGCAATGAATATAGAGATGAGGAGAGAGAGATGGAATTGGAGGGGGTAGGAGAGGGAGGCAACAAGAAAAACATAGAGGGAGAAAGGTGGAGAGAGAGAAGGGGTTAAAAGGGAGTCATGGAGAAAGAGTGAGGGAGAGATGAGAGTAGGAGGGAATAAAGAGAAGGATATAGATAGAGATGGAGAGAAGGGGAAGAGAGAGTTAGATAGAGAAGGGGAAGAGAGGGAGAGAGTGTGTGTGTATGTTTGGGCGGTGAGATAGGAAGATGGAATAACAAAGAGACACAAATACAAATATAAATATTATATAGTATTGTATAGTCAACCTAGATCCATATTAACCCTATAACTATCAAGTGCCAAGAGAGATCCAATCTCTCGAGGTGCAAACATTTCCTCAAGTTATGCACCAGAACAAAAGTTTACACCTCAAGAGATTCAACATTTGATAGATCTGGGGTTAAGATGGATCTAGGTTAATTAATATGAAATTAACGTATTTTTTATTTGATATTATAGTCTTAAAAAATAAAAATTCCCTTTAAATTAATTTTAAATTGGAACTAGCTCCAATTACATTCAATGAATATATTTTTTAAAAATACATAGAATATTTTTTTATTAAAAAATATATTTTTAAAATTACA
>APFE030714110.1:70517-106612 GCA_000404065.3 Pinus taeda
ATATATAATTCATAAAGGCAACTAGGAAGGGGAATTAGCCCCTAGTTGCACTCTTTAACACTCCCTCTCAACTAGGGAGAAATTCCACTTGTGAATATTCATCCATGACTATGATATTGTGTCCATCATATTCCATCTTCATAGCTTATCTCATGTCTGCTAGAGATTGATATCATAGTCCAATAAGAAATGGTTGAAGGAGGGTGAGTCATAATACCCGACCACTCTTTCCAAAATGATGGAGGCAAGTCCTCATGTCCAAGGATAGAAAACTTACCAAGCTTGATCCCTAGTGATCAAGCTGTTGAAAATCATTCATCCTAGTCATAGGGAATACAATAGTACCTGATGCATCCATCAGTAGTACTAATTAGCCCTAACCACTTTCCCCAACTCATTGCACAAGTGAGAGGTACTTCCCAAGGGTCCTAGATTACAAGGGTAAGATGTATGATGGGGTTTCCATAGGAGAAGGCTAACCAATCACCCTATTTTCATATAGTGTACTCCATAATAGAAGGTGAAGCACTCACCCTATTCTCACATGTTGGGGTATGTACTCCATAGGGGCAAGTGAACCACTCACCCTAGTATCATATAGCTCAAAGAGGTACCTGAAGACCATAGGAGCTCCCATAATTCAATGTCCAAGTTAATCAAGACCCTCACGGGAGGGTATTTCCCTGACACCAAGTCTCTATTTGAAGGCTAACATCTTCGCCTCTCCCAAAAGCTTTGTGAGTATGTAAAAAACCTATTCATCCATCTTAATCTGTTGGAGCCTCATTGCTCCCTGTTATACCATTGTTCAGATAAAATGTTACATAATATCAATATGATTGTATCATTCATGGAACATAAGATTATATGGAAGGCGAATCACACTTTGATTATCATAATAAATGATGATGGTCTCCAACACATGCTTAAATAGCTCACTGAAGAGATTCCTCAACCAAATGGTTTCATAACAAGCCATACTAGCTGCAATGTATTCAACCTTAGTGGTGCTTAGTGAAACAAAATTTTCTTTTTGGCTCATCCATGAGAGGGAAGTAAATAACAAAGAGAAACAAAATCCATATGTGAATTTTCTATCCACTACAATTCTACCTTAATTAGCATGAAAAATTCCATGTAATCTTTGATCCTCAATAGTGTACCATAGTCCATGGTTGATAGTGCAATGAAGATATCTTAGAAGATTCTTTTCAGTAACCCAATGCATATGATGAGGTTGATCCATAAATGGACTCAATGTATTAAAACAAAAGCATATTTTTGGTCGTGTGTTCACCAAGACCATAAATTATCCCACAAGTTGTCTATATTCGGTAGGATTTTCCAAAACAAGACCAAAAACACTTCCACATAGTTTCCTAATATTTAGTTTCATTGGTGTAGTCATGGACTTTCATTCCAACATGCCACATCTGTCTAGTAGCTTCACAATCTATTTTCCTTGAGAAAGGAAAATCTCACTTGGTCTTTTCTAGACCTCCAAGACTAGGAAGTAATGCATCAATCCTAGCTCCTTCATCTAAAATTGAGAAGTCAACTCCCTCTTACGTTGATAAATGAGAGGGTATACACCAGTCATAAATAGATAATCAACATATAAGACCAAAATAAGTGGCATGTCCTCTTCAAGGTTGAAGTATAAATTTGGATCAACATATCTCCTTGTAAATCCTAGCTTCATATTATAGATATCAATCCTTTCATAGCCAGCCCTAGGGGTTTGCTTTAACCCAAAGAGAGGTTTATTCAACCTGCATATAGGAGTTTTTCTATCCTACTATTTAAACCTCTGAGTTTTTTCCAAGTAGACATTTTCATTAAGTGATCCATGTAGGAATATGGTCTTAACATCCTTTTGATGTAGGCTCCATCCCTGATTTATAGCAAGAGAAACTATGGATCATATATTGGTGTATCAGTTAATAGGAGAAAAAAGCTCATCATAGTCAATTCCTTTGTTTTATGGGAAGCCGTGAGACATGAATCTTGCTTTATAGTTCTCAGGAGTTTTCTATCCTACTAATTAAACCTTTGAGTTTGTTCCAAGTACACTTTTTCATTAAGTGATCCATGTAGGAATATGGTCTTAACATCCTTTTGATGTAGGCTCCATCCCTGATTTACAGCAAGAAAAACTATGTGCCATATATTGGTGTATCAGTCAATAGGAGAAAAAAGCTCATCATAGTCAATTCCTTTGTTTTATGGGAAGCCGTGAGACATGAACCTTCCTTTATAGTTCTCAACACTTCCATCAGATCCATGTTCAATATTGTAGATCCATTTCAAAGTGAATATAGACTTGTCCTTCGGTCTAGTAACCATTTCTGTTGAGTGCGGTCTAACTTGGCCAGATTTTTGGTAAGGAAGCCGAATTTTGGGGACAGAGCACTCATTACAAAATGTGAAGTGGACCGCACAACAGAGTAGTGGAGCACAACAAAGATTGTGCAGCATAGGCACTTCGCGGAAAAGCTCCTTCCTTTTTGTAAAAGCATATAATATTTTATAAGTTGATGGTTTTGGAACATAGTCCCTTGTATTTTGGAAACCATGGTATCAGGTCCATGCTAATGTAGAGATGTAATACCTCATGTAATAGTATACATAGGGATGAATAATAAAGGAGGAAATTAAGGATTGATCAGAAATATGTGTTTATGGTTGTATTTTGCTGATCTGAAAAGGATGAGGCTCTGCAGCTTTGTGCATAGAGGTCTGGGTCTACTTCTTAGTGCATAAACCATATGCAACTTAGTGAACAGACCTCGTAGTTGTGTGTGCAGGGAATAACTATTTGTTGTACAAATTCTATATTATAAGCAACAGTTCTTGTCGACATAGTCCCACACTCGGATGAGCCACGGTAACATTTGTGTCTACATGTTCACATTTTCTTAATATATGCACTTTATTTCTGTTTATGAATGTTTATGTTATGCTTAAACGATGAATGTAATTTTGCAAGGTAATATAAAGTGTGAACTAGTTGATGTATGTGAAGCAAGTTACAAGTGCTAAAACATAAATAAAGTATAGAAGTGTCACATCAACGCATCCCTCAAGCTGCGAAAACTTGCTTGGGGCCTACTGGGCGCAAACTAACTTGGCTAGTTTTGGGAAGATTTTGGGCAAGAAACCCAAGTTTTGTGGAGCACATAGTATAAAAGATGACGCAGAGTACAAAGTAGACCGTGTAGCAGAGTAGTGGATCACAATGAAGACTGTGCAACAAAGTCACCGCACAGCATAGGGGCTTCATGGCAAAGCCCCTTCCTTTTTGCAAAGATGTAATATTGTATACATTGATGGTTTTGGACCATAATCCATTGTAGTTTGGAAACCATGGTATCTATTCCATGGTACTCTAATGATGTAATCCCTCATGTAATAGTATATATAGCGATGAATAATAAAGAAGGAGGAAATTAAGTATTGATGGAAAATCTATGGTTTATGGTTGTATTTTATTGATATATACTTCGGAGAAGGGGTGAGGCTCCACAACTATGTGCGCTGAGGCCCGGGTCTGCAGCTTATCATGCAGACACCCTACAGTTGTGTGCGTAGAAAAGAACTATTTGTTGTACAAATTATATAATATAAGTAACAGTTCTTGTGGACATAGTCCCATATTGGGATGAACCACACTAAAATATGTGTCTACATGTTTTTATTTTCTTAATATTTTCACTTTATTTTAGTATTGTAAAGTTCTTGAATTTTATGATATGTTTAAGTGATAAATATAATTATGCAAAGTAATATATACGTGTGAAGTAACTGATGTATGCAAAGAAATTTAGAAGTGTTAAAACATAAGGAAAATATAAAAGTGCCATATCACAACATCCGTCAAGATATAGAAACCAGGTTTTGTAACCTCCCATAATCACTTCAAATGAGACTATGACTTTCTTGTAGGTCATTGCTGATAGGGCCATTGGTTGAGGGTTTTTTGGTGCGTAGTAAACTCTGAACTTGGGTCAGCCCAACCTAAGCCAACCAAAATGAGAAGTTGACAGTACAGTAGAGCAGCGGAGCACAAGGAAGATGATATAGCATAGGTGCTTCGTGTCAAAGTCCCTTCCTTTTTGTAAAAACATATAATATTATATAAGTTGATGGTTTTGAACCATAGTCCCTTGTATTTTGGAAGCCATGGTATCAAGTCCATGGTAATGTATCGATGTAATCCCTCATGTAATAGTATATATAAGGATGAATAATAAAGAAAGAGGTGATCAAGTATTAATCAAAAATCTATGTTTATGGTTATATTATGCTGATCTATAATTTAGAGAAAGGTTAAGGCATTGCAGCTGCATGCGCAGAGGCCTGGGTTTCCAACTGCATGTCTAGACTATCTCCATCTTAGTGCATAGAAACCCTACACTTGTGTGCACAAGGAAGAACTGTTTTTTGTACAAAGTCTATATCATAGCAATATTTTTTTTGGATGTAGTCCCACATTGGGATGAGCCACACTAAAATATATGTCTCATGTGTTTATTTTCTTAATATCTCCACTTTATTTCAGTACTGTGAAGCTTATGGATGATTATGTTATGTTTAAGTAATGAATTTAATTCTTCATAGTAATCTATAAGTGTGAAGTAGTCGATATATGAGAAGAAATTTACAAGTATTAAAACATAAATAAAATACAAAAGTGCCACATTGCAGCATCCGTGAGGCTGTAGAAACCTAGTTCTGCAACCTCCCATAATCACTTCAGTTGACACTGTGATGTACTTGCAGGTCATTTCCAAGAGGGCTACTGGTTGGGTGTTTTTTTGGTGCACGATAAGATTTTAACCTTGGCCAGCCAAACCTAAGCCAAAAAATTATTCCGTTGCTGTACATCACAACTCAACATAGATGATGAAAAGGATTGGAGTGTGCTGCCACAAAATATTGAGTAGATAATACAAGAGAGAGATCAGATAGCAAAATAATATCAACAACTGAAGGATTCAGTAGAAACAAAATCCAAAGGAATTCTTGACATCGAGATCTGCGAAGAGGAATCAGCAGAAGAAAAGGTCATGAAGCTCAACCTTACAATGAAGGAGCAGAAGGATACAGTTGCCATGGTACAGTTTGAATACAAAGTCAAACTCAGTGAGTTTTAATTGAAGCTGAAGCTGACTATGCCGTAGGATGTAAGAGACCAAAGTTAGGCTGACCTAAAGTTAGTCATGTTTGGTATCTTCACAACATTGGCAGACTACAACAAACTACTGGATGACAGTATGTAGATTTGTACTTCACTGCAGGAAGATCCAAATGTTCAGAAACTACAGGAGGAGATGTAGAAAAAGCAACAACAATTAAGGAAAGTTAAGAAGCTATGAATAGATTACCTATATCACAGAATCTCTCAAAGATCAATGAAGCGAACGTGTTGTAGAAGAGGATCAAAGAGCTGAAGTGGGAGGATAAGATGTTAATAGAAATAAATTAGCCTTGGTAGGACAACACTGATCAACTCTCGTAGATAGTAGATGACATGATTCAGGAGCTTCGATAGAAGGAGGCAACATTATTATAGAAGGTTGCAGAGCATGTAGTAGAAGAATTGTTGGAGTAATCACGCAACGAGTATAAACATATGACATAAGTGCTCCAACAGTTCAACTAGACCTATAACAACATTGCAGAAAATATGAGAGGCACAATAGTTAACTGACTCGGGACAAGTCACAGGTGAGCATTGGGGGCTTGTTGGGTGTAGCCCAACTTGGCCATGTTTTGGTCAGATTTTGGGCAAAGAAGCTGAATTTTGGGGATAAAGCGTGCAATAAAAAATGTGAAGTGGATCATGCAGAAGAGTAGCAGTACACAACAAAGACAGTGAAACAAACTCACCACACAACGTAGGGGCTTTGTGGCGAAGCCCCTTCCTTTTTATAAAAATATATATTATTGTATAGGTTGATGGTTTTGGACCATAGTCCCTTGTATTTTAGAAACCATGGTATTGGGTCCATGGTAATGTAGAAATCTAATCCCTTAGGTAATAATATATATAGGGATGAATAATAAAGAAGGAGGCAATAAATTATTGATTGGAAATATGTTTTTATGGTTGTATTATGTTGATTTATAGTTCACGGAAAGAGTGAGGCTCAACAGCTGAGTGCGCGGAGGCCTGGGTCTGGAACTTAGTGCATAGACCATCTGCAGCTATGTGCATAGACACCCTGCAATTGTGTGTGCAAGAAAGAACTGTTTGTTGTACGAATTCTATATTATAAGCAATAGTTCTTGTGGACGTAGTCCCACATTAGGATGAACCACGATAAAATATAGGTCTCATGTCTTTATTTTCTTCATATATGCACTTTATTTCACCACTGTGAAGTTTATGCATGATTATGGTATGTTTAAGTGATGAATTTAATTCTGTGAAGTAATCTATAAGTGAAAAGTAGTTGGTATATGCAAATAAATTTATAATTATTAAAGCATAAAGAAAATACAAAATTTCCACATTGCAACATTCTTCAGGCTACAGAAACCTGGTTCTACAACCTCCAATAATCACTTTGGGTGAGATTGAAATCCTCCTGAAGGTCATTTCCGTGACAGCCAGTAGTTGAGGGTTTTGTTGGTGCGTAGTAAACTCTGAACCTAGGTTAGACCAACCTAAGCCTACTATTTCCCATACATTTTTCTTCATGATTGATGCATATTCCTCATCATGGAATATTTCCATACCTAGTGTTTCACAATTTATTTAAAAGTGTAAGGTTCAGTTTGAATGATAGTACTCATGGTAGCCAAGTATCCTTGATACTTGGTAGGCTTATTATCTTCTAGAAATTTTCCTCTTAGGGAAGCATGCTTTTCTACATCTTGAAGTGTATCTCGAATCCATATTGGTATTTTCTTTAAGATAGAGGGATGACAAGAAGGGCAATCAAGTGGATCCACTAGGCCATCAACATCGGGTATAGGTTCATCCATCGAAGATTCTTCTTGATTTTTAGCAGTATCATCATCCTTCCTTGTGATGGGGAGATCCCTTGCTTTTTCAATGGAAGATTCTTCATCAAAGGTGACATATCTACTTACTACTAAATTTATCTAAGCATGTACATAAATTTGATATGCCTTTGAATCTTCACTATATCCAAAAAATACACCTTTATTCGAAGACTCGACTTCCAACTTGTTCCTTTTGTCTATTGATACATGAAAATATACAAGAAAATCACATATTATAAAATGTGTAACATTAAGTTTCTTAATAGTGAATATTTCTTCGGGTGTCTTGAAATCCAAGCTTTGATGAGGACTCCTATCTTGAATGTACACAATATTTTTTTCATATTCTACACATAAAAACTTTGGTAGACCTTGATCTTGAATCATGACATGAGTGGCTTCCATAACTTTACAATTGTTTCTTGGAGAAACTCCATTTTGTTGTGGATTGTATGGAATGATGAGCTCCCTCTTAATACCTACCTCTTTGCAAAATTCATTGAATTCATTATATTCATATTTGGTTCCATTATAAGTTCTCAATGTCTTGATATTGTTTCTTGTATGATTCTCCACCAATGCTTTGAAAGAGAGAAACCATATAAATACTTCATCCTTCTTCTTCGAGAAATAAATCCAAGTTTTGCAGGAGAAGTAATAAGTATCCTCCCATTGAATTCATTGGAAAATGACTAGCCATATCAAATTGGATCAATTGAAGAATATCAATTGCCTTTCTCTCACTTGAAGGGAATGATCCCTTTATATGTTTTCATATTGCACAACCTTGAAAAACTCCTTCATGATTCATATGAAATTTGGGCATCCATGTGACCATATTCTTTACACTTAGTGAGGATTTATAATGTAAATTAGAAAATATGCGGTGCCATGACTCACATTAAATAGAGGTGTCATTTTCCAAAGCTGCAAAAGTACTTCCACCAACATGATAAAGACCATCAACCCCAAACCCAAGAGTAAAATCATCTCTAAATTTCTTATTCCATGCATGTACCTTTCCATCAATCAGGTCTACCTTAAATACTTTGTCCTTTATTGTAAAAATAGATACCAAATTGTTTTTCAAATCGGGAACGTACAAAACATATTGAAGATTTATGGCTTGGCCATAGTTCAAGTGAAGAGTAATAGTTCATATAGCTTTCATGAGGAAGTTGACAATATCTCCAAGAATAATATTTAGATTAGTCTTCCTCTCAACTAAATTTGAGAGAACCTCCTTATATCTAGTGAAATTCCTTGAGGATCCACTCTCAATGAACCACTAATCCAAGGTGTCCAAAGGAGAGGTAGTAGATAAAGAAGAAATGAGATAATACCCATATTATTTTTCAACATTGTTTTCATCATACTTGGCATTTCTTTTCATCTTGGGAGGTCGATTATTTCCTCCTCAAGTAGTAGAAGCATTCCATTTTCCTTTATAGTTAGACGCATTGTTTCTTTGATTGTTGTTGTTGTCCCTTAGAGGATTTTATTATGACGACATTCTGTAGCATAATGGCAAAAGTTATTTCAATTAAAGCATCTTCTTTTTCCTTTTCCTTTTATTCCTTTCGTAGGCCCAAAACCCTAACTTCTTTTATTTTATAGACCAACATCATTTCTCCTTTTAGCTGGTGTAGAGGAAGTAGTAGGTTCACTTACATTAACATACTTATCTCTCTCTTTCATCCTTGTTTCCCCTTGAGTTCATCTAGACAATAGCTCATCAAGACTACGTATCTCATCATTGTTAATAATGGTTGTGAAAAATGTTTCCCAAATCATTTAAAAACCTCCAAGTGAAATAAGGGTGAGCTCCCTGTTAGTAGTAACTTCTCCAATAGATAGAAAACCATGCTTTACTTGAGTTATTATCATGAAATATGCTTGTATAGACTCCCCTTTATCCACTTTGATATCCTTGAACTTTTTCTTGGCAAAGAGAATTTGATTTTCATTGTTGACTTTGAACATCCCTATCAACTTATCATACATTTCCTTCAAAGTTCCTAGATCAAAACTATATTAAATTTCCTTGGGAGTCCCTAGATAAAAAATATAAGAAACTAAATGATTTTGAATGGAGTTAACTAATATTTTATTAGCGCTAACGTTTATTTTTCCATAATTTTTTCTAGAAGCAACAGATTCATTTGAAGGAGGCTGCACCAATTTCCATCGAATGAAATCCAACACTTCATATTCCTCCAAGGTCAAACCAAGAGTCATCTTCCATACATGATAATGTGAATTTGCATTAAGATTATCCTCTATCTTGAAATATGAGTGAGTAGGCATGGAGACTTGTTCCAAAAGACCTTGTTCAACAACAACAATTAATCGATAGCGATTTATTCTCTTGTTCCATGACCTCTTATTCACATGGGGCCTAATACCATGTTAAAAGTTATGGTATGTTATATGCTTGCAACAATTACTCCAATGTTTTACTAGCCCAATAACAACTTGACTTCAGATTCCAATAGCAATCACATTAAAATCTTAGTAGAATTCACTTTAGATGATCATTGACATTAATTCTAATATAATATAAACAATAAGTACAAGAAGAAATGATATGATAAGTGAATTGTGTAAAATTAAAATTTCCAAGTGAAATTTATACTCAAGATAACCAAGATACATGTCTATTTGTAAACTAGATCACATATATTTGTAAATGAAATTATATTAAGTTTGCACATTTACATTTTTACCCATATTTGTTAAATTGTTGAAGAGAATGTAAATAATGGTGGGTAGTAACTCCTATTAAGTATATTTATTTACATATTTTCCTTATCCCATGGTTTATGAAAATAGGCGCTTAAGTTATGGTGGGTAGTAACTCATGATAAATATGTTTTTTTTCACCCAAGGAAAAATCACAACTTCATTCATAATGAAAAAAATTACATATTTTAGATGCTAAGGGGAATATACATAAAACCAGATCATGACTTCTCAGGATCTATATAAGCTCATGAAAGAGCTAAAAATAATCTAGTCTTTTCTACCTTTATTTTTCTCCACTTTTCACTAACTACCTGTGTTGGGTGTGAATGATAAAATAGTCATTTGATGCTTGTTTATAGTTTCTGGAAGTTCTTTTTCAGAATTCAAGCCATCTGATGCATGAATTGATTTGTTTCCACTTACCTCTTTTTCAGGCATAAACTTCTCACTCTGTTGTTGTGGAATGGTTGGCTTTAGAACTAATGTAGAACTGTGGTCAACCTCATATTTCTGTGAGATGTTCTTGTTGTTTTGCTCATTATTTTCTGTGGTATTTTCTGGGATGTTTGCACCTTCTGCTACCTCTTCCTGAGGTCCTCTCGGTTTCTAACCTTCTAGTTTTTTAGGTTGTCTCTTATTTCTTTTGGGGTCTTTTTTAACTTGTGGGCATGCACTTTGGAGGTGACATGTTTGGAGACATCCACGACAATGAAATGTTGTACTCTCATAATCTAAAGGTTTTATCCATTAAAGATTGTTGTGGACCAACATAATCCTATCAGGTAAACCATGGCTAAGATCTTCTTCAATAAATATTTTGGCAAAAGTAAAAATTCCTTTTGATATTCAATTTCCATCAATCTTAATAAATTTCCCCAAGTAGTTCTCAATTAATTCTAATACTTTGTGCTTCCAAAAATGCAATGGTAGATTATGTATCCTGACCCATACAGGGCATTTTGGAAACCACCATGGTGATAACATCGAATCCTGGGAACCAAGGTATCATGAAGAGCCCCGCATTGCCCCAAAACGATAGTCCCTCATTTAAAGCATAGTCCTTATATTTTTTTGTATCAAATATGACAGTAAAAAAACCCTTAGAACATAAACGAATATCATAGTTTTATGTCCAAGTAGAGAATATCCATTGATGTAGAGTGAACTATTTGGGCTAGAAACCATTAAATCTACATATAATACTTTGGTATGAAAATTTGCATAAATCTTGTTTACCTTAGGCAATTTGAATGTCAAAGTTCGGATCTAGGACTTTTGCTCCATGATATAGGGCAGAGGTAGATTCGGAGAAGGAACTAGTTTGGTCTGGGTCTCCTCCTTCCTTTGGAGTGCATCCATGAAAGAGATTGAACCCTTTGACCTAGAACCAAAGCTTCCTCCAAGACATCTTGCATTGAGGATGATGATCATGTTAGTACCAATGCCATAGTCCTGTAGCTTGTGGTTCTCCTGAAGAATATCTCCGCATGAATCAAATTTCGCAAAGAAACTAATATACCCAATTGTTTTTAAATCTCATACTTGAGATCTTGTATTCGCATCCCATTCTAGATCCTCTTGAAAATAGACTTCCCTTGCAATTTTTTGATAAATATTTGTATTAGGACTCCCTCATGTGATTCACGCTCCATCTTGTGGAAATACACCACTAGTTTGTTATAAAAAAATTGTATCTACTTGATGGTCATCCTTTACTACCCGATCTACATTGTGATTATTCCCTAATAACACATATGGGTTTATACCAATCAGATCCAAATATTTCAAGCTTTGTTGCATGCATGTGTCGATTTCTGTTGAGTTTGGTCTGATCTGCAATTTCTTCGCCAGATTTGTCAATCCGCTACTATACTATGATGGTGCCATTGGATCCCTCTAGTGAAGACTCAGATCTAGTTATCTATGTTGCAACTATCCATGTGTTCCCTTTGCATGACTAGATCTACAATTTGTATTGCGATCTACTCCCGTAAACCAACTATCTCTTTGGTTCCGTGGTTAAGAAGTTGTAAAGACCGACCGAGTTTCCCTTATGTGATAATGGGGGTGTGAAAGACCACATCCAAGGTTGCCACAATAGTTTTGGGGTTTTTGGATCCCTCATGTGTTGTAGTGAATCGTGACACCTAGTGAAAGAATTCTCAATACAATAGATCTCGAACCTTGGATCTGATGCTAGACTTGATATCCTCCTCTGAGAATTGATGTGGGAGATGGGTTCATAATTTACAAAGGAAAAAAATTTGAATTTGATTTTAGCTCCATGACACCATCAACTAGATTGAGGTGAAACCCTAAGACACAACGACAGGGTGAAGAGCATCACAAAATATCAAATCCATCATGTTCTCCTCTCCAGTTATGATAAATATGCTATTTAAGTGAGTATGAGCTATTCTCAATGAATGGTCATGTCCTTAAACACATGACCCTTCAACACTAATTATTAGTTAATTTTTAATTATTTATGATTGTTATATATAAGGCTTCTATGAAGGGAAATTATCCCCCATCTGCACTCTTTAACAGAGTGCATAACATGTTGAGTCACACCAACAAGAAACTTCTACTTAAATTCGGCTTATCTTCGGGATTGGGTCCACATAATAATATAGCATTTGATAACAATTGATGAAACCATTCTCCTAAGGTGGAATTGAAGAAGTTTGATGCTTCTAAACTATCAATATAGGTCACTTATATGGAACATTACTTTTCCATTCAAGGAATTACTAGTGACATGATGAAACTTAGGGTAACAATCATGTATTTAGGTCTAGAATATGAGAATGGTGGGAATGGTATAAAGAATAAAATTAGCTACATCACCTAGAGTAAGTTTGTTAACATTGTTCTTGCATGTTTTGACAATGATAGTTACTATTTCAAGAGCCTCACCAAGTTACATTAGAAAAACTCAACCATAATTTTAAGGAATGCTTTCATCAATTGTCCATCCACATGGTGAAGTTAATAGACTCTTTTTGTAAATAGTTCTTCAATTCGAGGAGATTTGAGCAAATGTTAGAGTGCACTGTCCTCCTAGACGGTTAGATGAAATTAAGATGGACCTAGAAGTACAAAAAGTCATAAATGCACAACAAGAAAAAAAAATTAACACCCCCCAGTCATCCTCTCCAAGTTAATTCTGTAGGAACAACTCATATAGATCCCTTGAAAGTACAAATATTGTCTCTAGAATAAATAGAACACCACCAAGGACATGAACTCTATTAGGGTCCTATAAATATAGTGATCAAGGTTACCAATTTATGTACTTTTTAGAATTTTTCCCTTGGAGTACATCAAGAAAATTTTGTAAATGGATGACTTGTATTGTTTGTCAAGAAAGCAGAAAGCACAATTTAAGCTGAAGGCACATATTGGTCCTTATATCATTAACACCAAAGAAGTAGAGAAAGAATTAGATGAGTTACTAAAGAAGATGAATTTCAAGCTGAGTTTCACATGGTCTTACGATCCATTATCGATAATTTCAAAATTGAGAGTTGAGCAGAAGAAACACTGTATGCACATCCACCTAGACCAGAAATAGAGCAGTATGCCAATCAAGAGAAATGGATAGAGAATACACTGCAAGAGGCTGAAGAGAAAATTGTTAGTTATACATGCCTAAAAACTCCTTTTCAATGAAAAAATAAGCTAAGAGATCAAGGGAAATCATGTGTCCTACAGATTCAGGTTCTCATGTTGCAAACTTTCAAGTTTTAAAGAGGAGAAAGAAGAGAGGTCCAAGGATAAATACTAAGACTGATACTAAAAATGATGCTCAGACAAATACTCGGGAGGAATTTTTAGAATAAAAGGATTCACAGGAGAAAAATACAGTTGTTTTAATAGGCCTTCCTACCACTTCCTTCTCACACATTGAAGAGACAACAAAGTCACCTATATCTTATACATCCCAGATTGCAACACAAAAGAACATTTTTTTGAGATATAGATATATTAAGAAGAAGAATGAAGCATTTAGGACTACGACATATTCCAAATTTTGGAAGAAGACTTCTACTACTCAACACAGATTATTGTATGGACTTGACACAAAGAAGGGGCAGTTCCAATTAGCCTTCTTGGAATCTACATTTTTAGTCCCTAAAGGTCCATAAGGCTACAAAGCCTCTATATTTTCTTTTGATACCAAAAATATTCATGCAATCGAAAATATTGTGCACAAATAGGCTAGTTAAATGATATACTCATCATTAACAAGTTCAATCATGGAAACCTCCAAGATGCAATCCTCTCTAAAAAACATGCATTCATAGCTAAATATAGAGAGAATGTAATCCTTGGAAAAAGACACTAGAACCAAGCCTCTTGAAGATTTGGTAATTAAACAAGGAAATGATACTAGTGACATCAAAGCAATTGAGGAGATGATAAAAAATAAGAATGTCGATATTCAATCCCTAAGAAATTAGCTCAAGGTTTCAACCATAAAGCACTCACACGTCAAAAAAATCACTCAACTGGAGGGAGAGAAAGAAAATTTATTCAAGTTGATAGCTGAACAAAGAATTCAAATTCACAAAATGGAGAGAGACATGGAGGCACTTTTGAAAGAAAAGGAATTGTTGGTAGCTACAGCTACATTAACACAATATACCATACAACAAACATCGACAACAACCTCAACAAAAGCGCAGAAACATCCACTACATATTCTTCAAAAGAGTTAATAAAGGATTTGGGAGATTTATCATTAAATAACCAAGAAAATGAAATATTGTTAACATCATTGAGAAGAATGGAGGAAAATAAGGTCAAAGCTGGCAATGCATATTTAGCAAAAGTGTCGAAAAATTTCAAGTTGACTCAACAAATTAAAAAAAATGAAAATAAATCTTTAAAAACACAAATGTTGGCAAAGGCCAAGCAAATAATATGGCATAACATTAATGCAAATACTACAAAATTGTGGTCACCATTTTACACTATATTTCAGTAGGAGGAACTAGTACAAAATGTCAAAGCAACAGTTGAACAAAGAAAGGTTTAAATTAAACACAGGCCAGGAGAAGCACACAAAATTATCAAAACGTTGATCTCTAAGACCAAAGATGAGCTCTAAGAACTCCAGATTCAATGTAGAACATGCACAATCATGGAGGTTAAAATATTTATAACAAAAAAAAAAACCTCATGATACAACTTGAGAACAAATGCAAATAGTTAGAACAACTAGTGAAAATATTCAATAGAAAGTTTAATTTATTGCAGGAGAAAGGGCTTCCATCTTTGAGAGATTCTAATGGAAAATTAATTCCATTATAGAACTATCAAGACTAGTTGTACAATATAGCTACAAATAATTCTACATTCACTAGAGTGAGAGGAACAATAAGTAGAGAAGCTTTCATGGAAAGCCTAAAATAAGACCTCTACATTCAACATGAAGTCCACATCTATTTCTCAATATACGAACTTTTCAAACATACAAAGAAGTAGATGAAATATTTCAAACTATGGTAAATTTCTCTAATCCCAGTGAAGAATGATGGGATAAACTGTTGGAGCTCGTTGAGTAAAATCGAAAAGAAATCCTACAGATTGGGAGTGGTCAAACATAAGAAGGCGAAATGTAGCTAAAGTCAACAACGAGACTCATAAATGTGTGAACAAAACAATTGGATTATTCCAACATTTCTATCATCTAGATAGTTTTTTGAAACATCCATGTTTTCTGTGAGATAGTATTTTGTAACTAATTTTATTTGAAGTCAAAAAGAGTTCAAGACAAACTCTGTAAGTATTTTGTAAAAATATTTATAAGGGGTTATATTTTTTTTTTGTAAGCTTAGGTAGGTCCTCCTTTTCTATTTATATAAAACAAAAATGAAACCACATATTTTCAATAGGTGGCCTCAACTTTCCCATTGGGAAACCAAGTCTATTGGCCACCGATGCACAGTATAAGCCATCCAAAAATGGAAGGTTTTCAGTCTTTCTACCCAAGCAATATATAAACAACTATTTAAAAACTAGTCTTTAATCTTAGGTCCCATAAGCATGCATATAAAAGAAAAGCTATCCGCTAAAAATAGAAACCTGAGGTCACTAAACTCGAACTATTCTTTGGGGTCTTCTGATTCTGACTCTACATTCGCTGGGTCTTCTGCTAAATCTCTAGGTGTTGGTGTCATTTCAATGATACATGGAATGTGTCTCTGTATCCTATCTAATCTTATGTCCTACTTAAAAAGCTGGAACTGGATAGTTTGAAAATCTCTTTTATAGTCTGGCATGTCTCTGATTATTAGAGCCATGCCCATGGACACTTTTTCCATCTCTTTTCGCACTAGTCTCTTCATAGGCCAGTATAGATGTAGCGTTTGTTTAAATTGGGAGAGCCTCCCTCTGGTATTTCCTGGATCGGGAATGAGATCTCTCCATTCCTCCATTTCTTCCTCTGAGTCCTCTTCCATAATCCTTTCCTCCATTTCCTCTTTGATTTTTCGTATCCCTTCATCCATGCCTTGCTTATAAGCTTTGGCTACTTCCCTTACAATTTCATCCAGGGGTCGTCTTCCTATCCTTTTTCTAGGGGTTCCCATATCCTGAGACCGAGGACCATTATTTCTCTGTCCTCTGCTACCTCTTCCTCTGGCTTCCCACGCCATGCCTTCAGTATCTTCTCCCCGAGGTTACTCTTCCTTCTTGCTGGATGTGCACTTGACTTGTCCTCTGCTCTCCTTCTCCTTATCCCTTGCAATCTAACCATCCTCCTCTCCTTATGTCTCCTTTCATACTCTGTCTTACCTCCCTGCCATCCCATCGTTCTTCCGTCGTCGTCCTTACCACCTCTCCTCATCCCAACATTCCTAATGCCACTTCTCCCTTCTTACATCACTCTTGGCGGGTAGTACTCCTCCACATCCTTCGATATAATCATGCAGGCTGTAGCAGGCAGTCCTTTCACCTCCTTGCATATGACATCACCATTATTGTTAATTACCCACTCCATCACCCCGATCGAGGGTTTGTTATGAACCTTATCATTTCGTTTATTCATGGGAGTCACCATGGCCTAATATTTCTCTTAGTGGGTCCATTCTTGTATCTCTTGGTTGTATCGGCCAAGTTCTTTCCATGTGTCCTCCTTGCTTATTACATCCCTAGTTGGCCAGAAAATTGGCTACTTTATTCCCTTCTCTTTTTATGTGCTTGATTATCATATAATCAAGCCTTTTCATTAGTTCTCCCAACTCTTGGACGAGGCTTGTTTTTCTCCAACTATGGCTAAGCTTTTCGCAAGCCTTTCCATTGTAAAGTTTCCTCATCATGTTGATTACCATCAATGTATCCCCCTCAACTTCCAGTTGTTTGTACCCTAGCCTTATTGTTATTATCATACCTTGTCGTGCTGCAATGAGTTCGGCTTCATTGCTGCTCATCATGCTGCCATATGCAGAATACAACATTTGAACCCTGCCATGGCAGTCTCTAAAGATGCCACCCATTCCTGCAATACCTGAGTTCCCTTTGGAGGCTCTGTCAAAGTTCAATTTGATGAATCCTTCTGTTGGTCTACTGAAGTTCTAGCATGATACCCTACTCGTCTGTGTAGCTTTCCATATATGCGCTCCAAAAATTTATTTGGCTAGGTTGAACTTTTTTAGAATTCTTGCTTCCTTAGGTAGGATCTCCCAATATTCTTGGTGCCATTCTTTTGCTAGCATGGTTTCTCTTATATGTTTTATGACTCCTCTTCATACGTGCTACAACATGGATTCTTTACTTTTGCAAATCCGTCGATTCTGTTCCTTCCATATCATCCATAGATTAAATCCTGCGGCTAGCCCCCATGCTCTATTTAGAACCAGGCTGGCAAAGTGGCCTCGCCCACATTGTTCAATCATCTCTCTTACACTCTATTGATTCCTATCCGTCCTTTCAAAGATCTCATAGATAGCTTCCCATTGTCGATGTGCAAATGGGGATGAGTTCATTAGTTGTTCTATATTTTCATTGTCCTTTTTGCATAGACCACATAGGGACAGTCCCTGCATCCCTCTTTTTTTAAGTTGGTCCCATGTCAAAATTCGACCTTTACATGTTAACCATAGGAAGTGGGTGACTTTTGGCCACCATTTGCTGTGGCAGATTTGTTTCCATAGATGATGGTGTTTGTCCTGTTCTTGTTCAGTTTTTAGATCATATACCTCTTTGACCAAGAAAGTTCCTTCCGTAGAATGTCCCCATCTCACTATATCCTGTCCTAATTTGATTGGTATCATTCTTGTTCCCATTTCATTCACATATAACTCTATCTTTTCTTCTTCTATATTTTGACCCCACTCTTATGGGTTTTTCTAGACTCTCTAATTCTCCTCATTGTTGTCGTCCTTCCAGAATTCATCTACTCGATTTAGGCCTACATATTTTGAAAACTGCGGAATGTTTCTGAGTTCTTTCTTTCCATTTTTTTTTCTCATTGTTGCTAAGCCTTGTCCTAGGACTTTTCTATTTTTCCATTTTGTATTAACCATAAGGCATGGTTTGTGATTATGTCCCTATTCTCATTGGCCAAGTTCCAAATGGTAGATCCTCTCGACAGTTCTACATACCTTAATATATCCTCGATTCTCCCTAGCATGTTATACTTCCTCATCCATATTCATTTCTAGAGGTCACCCCCTCCTACCATCCATCTCCACCACAGCTTGGCCCCCATAATCTGGTTGGTGAGGTATGGGTCCCTCAGCCCTAGGCCCCCTTCCTCATTTTTTCTTGTCAATCCCTGCCATGAAATCAAAGCCCATTTTTTCTACTGTTAAGGCCCTCCCCATATGAATTTCTTAAAAATTTCCACCATTTTGGAACAAGCCCCTTTCGGGGTGGCCATCCCTGATAGTTGGTAAATTGGTATTGATTACAGGACCACTTTTACAAAAACAACACTTCCTGTAAGGTTTAAAGACATGAATGACCAGTTGGCTAGCCTTCCTAGTACCTTTTGTATAGTCTGCTACCAATTTGCCATTTTGAGAGAGTTGATTACGATAGGTATTCCTAGATACTTCGTAGGAAACTCTCCTTCCCTGAGTCCCAATATTCGTGCAAGGTAAGTTTTTACATTACTGGTTGTGCTGAAGAAATAAGTGCAAGATTTCTCCTTGTTAATTTGGGTGGTTAAGGCTTCCATGAAAGATCCAGGATGTCTTTCATCCTTTTTACTTCCCTGAGAGCGACATTATAGAATAGCATGATATCATCCATGAAATATTGGTGGGTTATTGGGAGATTATCCCCCCATACCCTTATCCCTTTGATTCTATCCTCCTACACTTCCTTTTTTATATATCTTCCTAGCCCATCTGCAGCAATAATGAAGAGGAAGGGTGATAAGGGATCCCCTTGCTAAATACCTCTAGTGGCATTGAAGGTAGATAACGGGGTTCCATTTAAGAGGTTTGAAAAGATCGAGGTAGATTTCATCGCTAGAATCCATTATATCCATCTGCTGTAGAAACAAAAGGCTTCCAAAACTTTCCTCAGGTACTCCCAATTTAATCTATCTTAATCTTTGGATAAATCCAATTTGATCATCATTCCAACCACCTTTTCTTATTTTAGTGAGTGCACCACCCCTTGGGATGTTATTAGACCATCTAGAATATGTCTACCCTCGACAAAACCAGTTTGTTCAAGGGATATAATACTAGGGAGAATTGGTTTCAATCTTTTAACTATCAAAGTGGATATAATTTTATAAATAACACTACAATGGGTAATAGGTCTAAATCCCTGCAGCTCATCTGACTTGGAGGTTTTAGAGATGAGAGAGAGAAGGGTGGCATTTAAACTTGGACATACCTTTTGGTTTCTTCTAGATTCTTCCACCACCTCTATGATGTCACTACCTATGAAATTCCATGGAGCTTGATAGAATTCCGCCGTAAAGCCATCTAGTCCCGGGGCCTTATTTTTCTTTAGTCCTTTCACCACTTCCTCGACCTCCTCTATCGTAGCTGCTCTCATTAACACAAGGTTTTGATCTCTCGTGATCATCTTAGGGATCTAGTTTCATATTTTGTGAGATTCCTCTGGCCTTTCCTCGTGTGGCTCTATTAAAAGATCTTTGAAATGTCTTACCAAGGTTGCCTTCGTATCCTCATGTTGGTTTGTCGGACTCCTTCTTCATTTTTTATGGAAAAAAATCTATTTTTCTATTTGTGTTGTACCATCACTTTGTGAAAAAAATTGGTGTTCCTTTCTCCCTCCCTTAACCAGTTCACTCTTGAGTTGTGCCTCCATAAGGTTTCTTCTTGTTTCCTTCTTTCCTCTATTTGGCTGACCAGTCTACCTTCATGTGTTGCCAATTCTTCACTTCCCCCTTCCCTTATGATTTCTTGTTGAATTTCCATCATCCTTTAATTTAACTGTTGTTGGTCCTGTATTATGTTTCCAAATTCCTTTTGGTTCCACTTCTTAATTTTTTGCTTCATTTCCTTTAACTTGAGCTGGAACTTTTGCATTCTATTTATTCCTCTTTTTTCACTTTTCTTCCACCATTCCTCTACCTTGTTTATAAACTTAGGGTCTCTTAGCCAGAAAGCCTCAAATCAGAATGGTTGATTTTTAGGATTAGCTTTGAGGTCAATCTCTAATCTCACCGGTCAGTGGTCCGACCCCATCCCAGGTAGTATCATTGCTTCTACAAAAACATCTCTACTAACAATCTGCTCTGATATTAGGAATTTGTCTACCCTTGAGGCTATTTGATGCCTCCCTCCTTTTCTATTATTCAGGGTGTGTATCCCATTATTAGTTATGATATTGACTAGCCTTTGGTCATTTATGGTATCCGCAAACAATTCCATATTTCCATCTATCCTGCTCACACCTCCTCTTTTTTCATTCAAGGATTTAATCATGTTGAAATCCCCTCCGATAATCCATGTTATATTTTGGTACAAAACACACACATTTATTGGGTTTCTAATGAAGTTCCTTCTTTCTCCTGGGATATGGGGGCCATAGACCCCTGAGACGAGTATCTATTCTCTTGATCCAATATTTCTAAATTTGCCAGAGAGTATTCTTGGCATACTTACCCATTCTTTGAATCTTACTTCTTCTGGGTTCCATAGTATGGCCAAACCACCTGCACTTCCGAGAGCATCTTGTCCTACTACCACATACCTGGGCTTGAATTTTCCCATGATCTCCTTCAATTTTAGTTCATTGATCTTGGTTTCTTACAGTATCATAACACTAGGTTTATCTTTCCTTAACCTTTGTTTGAGATATCTCTGTTTCCCTTTAGTGTTCATACCTCTTATGTTCCAAGTCATTACAATCATTTCAATAGTTTGGTTGGTTGGTAGAATACCTCTGATAATGACACCAGTCTTCCTCCGTTAATGAGAATTTCTCCCACCATTTGGATGGATTCACTCATGGGCCATCTGCCCCTTTTCTTCCCTCCTTTTCCTGATGTTCTTGCTTCCTGACCCTGTCCCCCTTGTGATCGAAGATGCTCGGGTTGACTTATCACAATCACTCCTAGTTTCTTTTTATATTGTTGAAACATTTCTTTGTATAGTTGTTTTTGGTGTTCTGGGATGAACCTTTCATCCAGGTGTCACCATTCCTGTAGTAATCTCTTCATAGCTTGCTTCTCTTCACTAAAATTTTGTTCTTGAGGGTCCATCTCCATCTAGCTTTGCTCCATTTGCATTCTATTTATTTCTCATGTGTTTTCTTCCACTATTTTGACCTTTTCTTGCTTTTCCCCTTTGTCTTTCTATATTGTTCTATTGGTTCCTCACTACTTTCCTCATTAATATATTCCATTTCCTCTTCTTGTAGCACAACAAATTTGTTTTGATTTTCTTATTCCTTCTCTTTTTGAGGATTCTTATGGATACTCATCGATTTTTTATTCCTTTTCCTTTTGTGGACCTCCTTAAATCCCTCTTCCATTTCCTTGCTTGATCCTTCTTCCTTTTTTCTTCCTTGAGTGGACTCTGGAATGTTCTAAGCACAAGATCTGAATGGTTTCCCATATTCATGGCATCTCCTACAACTAAAGGGTATGTGCTTATAATCCAAGGGTTGTTTCCAGATTTCATCACGATATTCTACTTTTATGCTGTCAGTGAGAGGTTCTGTAATGTTCATGTAAAACAGATCCAGGCATAAGAAGTGTACCTTCCTTTTCTTCTTGTTTCCACCACCTTGACAAAGGTCCCAATCGAGTTCCCTATTCCTTCCAAGATTTCTGGATCCCAGAAATCCATTGGGAGGTCAAACAATTAGACCCAAATTGGCACTGCCAACATTTTTTCCTTATCTGGATTATAACATTCTTCCTAATGGCACATAAAAAAGTCGAGCATTATTAAAGAAGTAAGGACCCTCCTCAAATACCTTCTCTTTGTCTTCTAGGTTAGAGAATACTACTTAAAAGAATCCTTTCGCTCCTAGTTTCAGATCTACGTGTCCTTTCGGTTGCCAGCATTGTTGTATCCATTTAACCAGTTCCTTTTTTGTGGGTGAGGCCCCTATGAATTTGCAGATCAACCAATGATCTTTATAAACCCCCTATATTCCTCTATTTAATTGTTGGGAATGACAAACCTAGGATTTTTTGCTGCTCTGGGCAGGCATTTACCTCCTAGCCTAGCTTGCCAATGCACCCCCATGACTGGTGTGCCTTTGCTCCTTTTACCACGACTTCCCGTATTCCCATTTCTACTAGCTTCTCCCACTGTCACATTCTTATAGGAGGCGATCACTCCCCCCCCTTCCAAGCTCATCATACCTCTACCAATCTGCACCTGCCTCAATCAATCTCGCTCTGTGGTTTGTGATGGTGCTCTCTCGTCCGACTCTGTTGTATCCCCTGTCTTCTGTTCTTGTTGTAGGCTTGCTAGGGAAAACCTACATCAAACCCTATCTTGTGACCCTAAGCTCAACAACATTTCATTCTCATCCAAAATGTGATTGAGATATTACTTCACCATTCATTTATAAGGGGTTATATTATGTAAAAGAGAAGAAATCTCTTTTATTGTAAGTTGCGAACTCTATTTTGAAGTAATCATTTCATAAATACAAAAGCAATATTGTTTCAAGATTTTTGTGTCAAATAAATGGTGATGTTTTTCTCTATGTTAATGTTTTTTTTATTTCTAAGTTTTCACCTGGATGTTCTTTCGTGATTGTTACAAGAAGATTATGAGTTTAGTTTACTTGCAGTAATCTACTCTGGCTTGTCTAAACAATACTAATGTTTTCCTTCTGAGATTAAATATAAAATTCATTTAAGTATGATTTATATTTAATTTAATCTTACCTTATATTCATCTTATACATACCACATATAATTCACGAGATCTGGAAGTTTGCCTACCTTTCCCTATTAAGCTACTCTTTTTAATTGTGATTGATTACTAAATATTCTTTATGACTCCATGCCCAATGGAATTTTCTTTCATTCTACAACCAAAAATTTGAAAACACCTATCTTGACCTTTCATATATAGCCTAATATATAAACAATAAAATTAAAATCGTACAGAGAGAGCCATCTCTAAAGCTGGAAGGGCTAGATCCCATCTTTGAAATTGGTTTGTGGTTACCTCTGCAATTTCCCTTTTAGCCTAGGAAAGCTACAGAGTGCCAACATTATGGCAACCATACTGGGGACTATTCCCCGGAAAACTTTTGTTTCAAAAGCTCAAACCTATTTATTTTGGGTGACATTGGGTTAGTAAATATTTAGGCTGAATTCTTCACCCAAAAGTTGTGTTTTCACCCAACCCTGACAAGTTAATTTGGAAATCTAGCTCCTATAAAGGTTTATACAAGATCACATGTAGATCTTGATCCTCCTGAAATTGTGAGTAATCCTCAAAGGTTGATTAGGAAAGATAACCTTGAAGAAAGTCAAGAAAGAAATAGCCCTCTGCTGAGATATCACTCGCTCCATACAAGGTTTCCACTACTCGAGGATATTGACTATGATTTGTCTTTCAAATATAGTCTTTTTAGAAACAAATCAGAATTATTTTTCCTATAAATAGTCTTTGATGAAACCATTTTTAAGCCATAAGCCATACATATTAGCACAAAATCTCGTTATTTCAGAATCTGATAAAGATGTTTTACAATAGTTTGGAAAGCTTGAATATTTGGTAACTCAGTTGAATCAAGCTACTAAACAACCATTCATAGTTCAACATAATGTCTTTTCTGCTTCTACTCCATCATTAGCCTCCCCTTTGATATCTCTTTTTTCTACTATCCCCATCACATATGTCATTTGTACTCCTTTTATAGAAACTCAACATATCAAAACCCCATGAACGTTGCCACATCTAAGATCAAGCACAACTATAATTTCATCTTCCTCTCACATTCCAATTATGGCAATCTATTATGCCCCTTTGGTTCTACAAAAACCACTAAATGATATGCCACTGGATTATTCACAACTAATACCGCAATTCGATGGCACTAGGCCTACTATCACTTAGCAACACATTGATAAAATAAATTATTTTGTAGACCTAGAAGATGTTGATGATGGTGATGTTCAAATAAGGTTTTTTGCTCAAACATTGACAGATGAAGCAAGAAAAATGATATAGAGGATTGGCAGTAGGCAGTATTGCTAATTTACAACCGCTTCATAAAGTTTTTATTTCTCGTTGGGAGGTTAAAAAGAATCCACTTTATATTCTTCCAGAATATGAAACTTTACGAGGAGATCTAAGTGAGTCAGTTCAAGATTATTTAGGTAGATTCAAAAACCTTTATAATTCTATTCGAGTAGAAATAAATCCCCCACCAGGATTGGCTTTACTTATATATCCAAATAGTTTTGATGCTGACATGACCTATCCGGTAAGAGAAAGAAATCTAGATACTTTAGAAGAGATGAAAAAGAATTTTGTTACTGTAGAGGCCAATCAACTAGCTAAGAAAGCTAAGTTGAAGTCTGAGAAGAGAGTGACCATTAAAGAAGAAGTTTCTTCGTCATCAGATGCAAAATTGGACACTTTGGTTAAAACTATGAAGATAATGATGGAAGGAATGAATTTGATAGATAGGGATGCACCAAAATAACCACAAGGGGATCCTTATATTAGGAATCCAAAGTTCATAAGGAAACATCCTCAAATCAAGGAAAGAGAGCCAAGAAACACAAAAAATCAACAACAAAGTAGCACCCCTTTTTAGGAAAATTATGATGAGGAAAAACATGAGACAACAGTTGAGCCAGAAGAGAATTAGATCAATATTTTTGGTGAAGGAGAAATAGATAATGTTTTCTTGACCAAAGAGGAAGAATTTTCTTATTAGCACAACAAGGTGTGATGTTTATAGAATTAGAGGATTACAAAAAGGGCTATCAAAATGCCAGTATGGAAGTGCATAAACAATATAATCCAAGAAATAAAAAAGTTGTAGTAAATCCTCCTAAAAAGATTCAAATTGATACACCTTCTACAAGTCAAACAAAGGTTCATCCTGCAAAGGAAGCCCCTCAAAAAGAAGATACAAATGTGAAGGAGGTAGAAAATCCTCAACCTTATTTTAACATTGAAAATGAGTTGTCAAAGTTTAAAATTTATGTTTCTTTGACTAAATAATGAAAAAGGATGTATATAGCTATCAAGTTATAAAAGAACTAAAGGTAGACGAGGGAACAAATACTCTAAATATAAGTGATGACCAACCTAAATTGTTGTTTGGACCATAAGTTGAGGGAAAATCACAAGATGGTAATGTACCACCATTTTATGTTAGTATTAACATTCATGATTTCATTTTTCACAATGCCATGATGGATTTAACTGCTTCACATAATCTCATGCCAGAAGTGATTATGGAGAAACTCGGATTAGATATAACCAAACCATATAGATACATTTTCTCTTTTGATTCAAGTAGACTAAGATGTTTAGGTTTAATCAGGATTTGTGTGTAACCCTAACCCAAATCACAACAAAGAGAATAGTGATGGATATTGTTGTGGCTGACATCCCTCCAAATATGGAATTCTCTAATCAAGGTCTTAGGGAGAAAATTTGCAAGGCACATTGCAAATGGATATGACATATGCAACTATTCCTAGTTTTGGGCAACAAAGGAGGTTGTACAGGGATGCTCTTATGAAATATATGGTAAGCAGTTAGGAAAAACCCAATAATTACCCACTTTATTCTGTGCATTTAGACATGGATTCTTTCATTTTATATAATGACATATGTTTACAAGAATAAATTCAAGATATGGAAAGTAAATCATAAAAAAAAAGGGATGTGAAGTTGAAAACCGAAATAGAAGATAATAATTATGAAGGATTTTGGCATATGGATTTTGATGGGGTAGTAGAAAAGAAGGAGAAGGGGTTGGTGTATGGATCTTAGACATAAAATTAGGTAGGTCAAAGAAGTATTCCTACAAGTTTTCTTTCTAATGCACCAACAATGTTGCCGAATATGAGGCACATATTTTGGGGTTACAACTATTGAAAATATCAAGGTGCAAAAGGATTTTGGTCCATGGAGATTCGAAACTCATCATGAATAAAATCAAAGGTGAGTATTCGACCAAACACAACTTGAAGAATTATTTGGTTTTGATGATGTGGCTAAAAAGCCCCATATGCAACCTTCTAGAACCAAAGTGGAGGATTGTAACATAAGGACTAAAGACAATCCAAAGATTGTGAAACTTTCTAAGTCCTTACATGTATAAGAAAAGCATAAATACATTGATTTATTGAGATAATACTTTGATTTTTTTTTTACATAGGGATACGAGGATTTGAAGGCTTGTGACACATGCATTATTCAACGTAATATTCCTATCACAGGAGAGAAAAAACCTTTCAAGAAGAAGCTAAGGAGAGTGAAACCTGTTCTATTTCTCTTAATTGAGAAAGAGGTAAGGAAGCTTTTTATGCCAAGATTATTGTACCTTTTGATATTTTCTAAATGGTTATCAAATCTAGTACCAGTGATAAAAAAACTGGAGAAATAAGGTTATGTGTGGATTTTCAGAACCTTAATAAGGTTTCTCTCAAAGATAATTACCCCATGAAAAATATGGATCGTATACTAAAAAGGGTAGTTAGTTCTAGAATAATTTCATTCATTAATGGTTTTTTTGGTTACTACCAGATTTTAGTGCATCCAAATGATCAAGAAAAAATAGCCTTCACAACACCACGGGGAACTTTCATGTATGTGAAGATGTCTTTCAGGCTTATGAATGTTGGGGAAACGTTTTAGAGAGCAATGGATATTGATTTTACGTATGAGAAAGATAGATTTATTGTGATATATATCGTTGACATCACTGTGTTTTCTAAAACTGCTGAATATCATTTGTTTCATTTAAAAATTGTCCTTGATAAATGTAGAAAATTTGGGATTACTTTGAATCTTCAAAAGTCACTTTTCAATCTGGAAGAAGGTAAAATTCTAGTTCATATAATTTCCAAAGATGGTATCAGAATTTAGCCAATTAGAATTTAAGCTATCACAAAATTGATCCCCCAAGAAACAAAAAGGAAGTTCATGCTTTCATTAGCAGAATTAATTTTTCGAGGAGGTTTATTATGAATTTAGATGAAAGTTTAAGAGCTATCACCAATATGTTGAGAAAGGAAAATGAGATAAAATGGGATATTGAAGAAAAATGGTCATTCATTGATGTAAATTCAAGATTCACTTATGCTCATGTTTTAGCTAGTTATGACTACACTAAGGATTTCATTATTTTTTCCTTTATGTTAGAACATACTATTGTAGTAATGCAGGAGAAGAAAAATAAGGAGGGATATGAGCAGCCCATAGCCTGTTTTAGCAGGGGATTAAGATATGTTTTTTTGAAATATAATACTATGGAAAAGTACAATTTTTCCTTGGTAAAAGCCTTGAAATATTTTAGTGTGTATATATTGCATTCTAATATAATTGTTTTTTTTCCAAATGCAATAGTAAAATACATCCTTACTCAAAATGGTCTATATGGAAATAGAGGTAAGTGGATAGTTGTTATTTTAGAATGTGATATTGAGATTAAGCTCACAAAACTTATTAAGGGTCAGGGATTGGCCAAATTTATGGATGAATTAAATTTGCATGCATTGGATATCAATTTTACTGCTGCTCTAGATGATGAAGAAGATTTTGTCGAACATATACCATAATTTTTTGTTAGTTCCCCTTGGTATACAAATATTGTTTATGTTTTACAACATTTACAAGCTCCTCTGGGTTTGACAAAGACTAGAGAAATATTTCTCAAATTAAAGGCTCTCAATTTTTTCTTTTTCTATCAAGCTTTATATGCCGAAGGAATTTTATTGAATTGTTTGTTAGAAGATGAGGCAGATAAGATAATGGAAGAGTTTCATAAAGGTGACTGTGGGGGGCATCTCTTCTAGAATACTAAATCAAATAAAATCATGAGAGCTCATTTCTATTGGCCTATTTTGTTTGTTTATGTGTACAAAAGGAATTCTACTTGTCATCCCTGTCAGATTTTGAAGGAAATAAGAAACTCTTACCTTTTCCTTTGAATCCCATTTCAGTAGAAGAATCTTTTCAACAATGGCGTTTACATTTTATCAGGGAGATTCATCCAAATTATTTGGCCCACACAAGTGGATTTTGATAGCCACAAATTAATTCACCAAATGAATAGAAGAAGTTCCAACTAGGTAGGCCACAAACTCTGTAATTATCCAATTCATGGAAGTTAATATTCTTTCTAGGTTTGGTTGTCCTCACAAGATCATCATTGATAATGTTGCTACATTTAAATATAAAAAGATGGCTGATTTTTGCAATAAATATCATATATTGCTAGAACATTGTACTGCCTATTATCCTTAAGAAAATGGATTAGTAGAGTCTTCTAACAAGAGCTTGGTAAATATAATAAAGAAGTTGTTACAGGAGAAAAAGAGTCCTGGCACAAAATGTTGATAAACTCTGTATGGGTTGATAGGCTATGTACTAAAAAGTCAATTGGAATGTCACCTTTCCAATCGGTTTATGGAGTTGATGAAATTTTCCCTACCTCCCTAGGAATTCTAGTATTGAAATTATTCCAGGAATTAGAGGTTGAAACAAATGATGTGCAGAGAAGGACAGTTCAAATGGTACAATTGCAGAAGAATAGAGAAGAAGTATACAACAATACTCAGTTAAGATAGGATAATATCAAAAGGATTCATGACAAGAGGGTGAAAGCTTATGATTTTCATCTTGATAACCTTGTATTTAAATGGGATGTGAGAAATGAGGAAAAGGGAAAACATGGAAAATTTGACAATATTTCAAAGGGGCCTTACAAGATTGAATATTTTCATGGGACCAACGCATTTATGTTGAAATATCTAGTATGTGAATCACTTGTTGGATGGCCTATCAATGGAAGGTTACCCAAACATTACTTTACCTAAATTCATATAGTTTAAAACAACATCATTGTATATACCATTTTATTGTTTCCAAGTACTGCAGGTATAGGTGGTTGTCATTAGAAATTGAATCCGAGAGTGAAGGACCTAAGTTTCGAAATGAGTTGTTAGTATATGTAATGACTTTTCAGTTAGTCAATTTAGTTTCAGTTTATTGAGGGTCAAATAAATGCCCATTGGATAAGGCTACTAGTCTATAGTGTTCTTGGCACCTCATAGGGAGGATGCCATAGCCATTGGAGCCACGGTTAGGGTCCTATCAATATAGTGATTGAGGTTGCCAAATTTTGTACCAGTTAGAATCCTTTCTTTGGAGTATATCAGGAAAATGTTAAGTATGGATGACCTACATTTTGTGTCAAGAAAGAAGAAAGAATAGTTAAAACTGACGGAACATATTGGTCCTTACATCGTTAACACCAGAGTAGAAAAACAAGAAGCAAATGAGTTACTAAAGAAGATGAATTTCAAGTTGAGTTTCACATGACCTTATAATCCATTAGGTATAATTTTAAAATTGAGAGTTGTGAAAAATACCACATCATATGTACATACACATAGACGAGAAATAGAGAAGTATGCCAATCAAGAGCAGTGGATAGAGAATACATTGCAAGAGGTTGAAGAGAAAATTTTCAGTCATACATGAATATAAACTCCCATTTCAAAGGAAAAATAAGCTAAGACATCAAGGGAAATAATGGCTCCTATAGATTAAGGTTATCAAGCTGCATACTTTCGGGTTTTCAAGGGGCGAAAGAAGACAAATCCAAGAACAAATACTAAGACTGATAATAAAAATGATGCTCAGACAAATAATTGGGAGGAATCATCAAAAGAAAAGGGCTCACAAGAGAAAATTATACCTTCTTTAATAACTCTTCCTACCACTTCCTTCTCACGTATTGAATAGACAACAAAGTCACCTATATCTTCTACATCCAAGATTGCAAGACATCTGAATATTTTTGTGAGATATAAAGAGATTAAGAAGAAGAATGAAGCATTTCAGACTACAACGTATTCATATTTTTGGAATGAAGCTTCTACTACTCAGCATATATTGTTGTTTGTGCTTGATAAAGAGAAGGGACAATTCTAATTATCCTTCTTGGAACGTACAATTCTATTCCGTAAGAGTGCAGAAGACTACAAAACCTCTTTATCTTGTTTTCATACCAATAACATTCATGGAATTGACCAGATTGATTTACATAAATAGGCCAGTGAAATGATATACACAACATTAACAATCCATAGAAGCCTCCACATTCCAAGCCTCTCTAAAAAACATGCATTCATAGCTAAGGATAGAGCGAATGTCATATTTGGTCAAAGACACCAGAACCAAAGATCTTGAATAATTGGTAATAAAACTAGGATATGATCATAGCAACATCAAAAAAGTTGAGGAGATGATAAAAAAAATAAGAATGCTAATATTCTACCCTTGAGAAAGAAACTCAACCTTCCAACCACAGAGCACCCATATACCAAAGAAATCACTGAGCTGGAGGTAGAGAAATAAAATTTATTCATGTTGATAGTTGAATAAAACATTGCAATTCATAAAATGGAGATAGAAATGGAGGCACTTTTGAAAGAAAAGGAATTGTTGGAAGCTACAGGTACATCAACACATTAGATAGTCCAAAAAAGAGTAAAAATGAAATCAATATAAAGGGTAGAAACATCCACTACAGATTCTTCTGAAAAGTTAAAAAGTTGTTGGGAAATTTATCATTAACTAACCAAGAAAAATAAATATTGTTAGAATCATTGAGAAGAATGGAGGAGAATAAGATCAATGTTAACAATGCGTATTTAGCAAAAGTGTATAAAAATTTCAAGTTGACAATAGACTGCAAATTATGAAAATCATTCTTTAACAACACAAATGTTGGCAAAGGCCAAGAAAATATTATGTCATAACATTGATGAAAATATTACATAATTGTGGTCATCATTTCAAATTATATTTGAGTAGGAGGAAATAGTACAATATGCCAAAGTGGCAGTTGAATAAACAAAGGATTGAACACGAGCCAACAAAAGCACACAAACTTATCAAGATGTTGACCTCCAAGACCAAGGATGAGCTTGAAGAACTCCAGATTCAAGATAGAACATGCATATTCATGGAAGTGAAAAAAGTTCTAACAAAGAAGAACCTCATGATGTAGCTTGAAATAAATGCAAAGAGTTAGAACTACAAGTGAAAATATTCAAAATAAAGTTTAATTTATTACAGGAGAAAGGGCTTCGATCTTTTAGAGCTTCTAAGGGAAAATTTATTCCATTAGAGAACTATCAAGACTAGTTGTGAAATATCGTTGTAAATACATTTAAATTCACTAAAGTAAGAGGAAAAATAAGTGGAGAAGCCTTCATGGAAGGAATACAATATGACCCTTAAATTAGACATGAAGTCCATCATTTCTTTCTCAATAAATGAACTTTTCAAACATACACAAAAGCAGATGAAAGATTTCGAGGTATGATAAATTTCTCTATTCCCAGTGAAGAACGATGGGATAAACTATTGGAGGTTGTTGAGTAAAATAAAACAAATCCTACAAATTAGGAGCATTCAAATAGAATAAGTAAAAATATAGCTACAGCAAAAAAAAAACAGTCCTCAAAATGTGAAGAGAACATTTGAATTATTCCAACATTTGTATCATTTAGTTCTATTTTTGAAATATCTACATTTTTAGGTAGATATTATTTTGTAAAGAATTTTATTTGAAGTCTAAAATATTTTAGGAAAGACTCTATAAGTATTTTGTAAAAATATTTAGAAGTGGTTGGATTATGTAAAACGAAAGTTATTTCTTTGATTGTAAGATGTGAAATCTATTTTGAAGTAATCAATTCAGAAAGATAGAGGCAATATTGTTTCAATATTCTTGTGTCAAATAAATGGTGATGTTTTCCACTGTGTTAATATGTTTTTATTTCTAAGTTTTCACATGGGTGTTCTTTCTTGATTGTTACAAGAATATTATGAGCTGAATTTACTTACAGTACCCTACTCTAGCTTCTTTAAACAATCTTAATGTTTTCCTTCTGGGTTAAATATAATATTCATTTAAGTATGCTTTATATTTAATTGATTCTTACCTTATATTCATGTTATCCATACCACACATAATTCACGATATCTAGGAGTTTCCCTACCTCACTTTGTTCCACTACTATTTTTACTGTTGATTGATTAATGAATATTTTTTATGACTCCATGTGCAATGGAATTTTCTTTCATTCTACAACCAAAAATTGAAAATACCTATCTTGACCTTTCATATCTCGCCTAAGATCTAAATAGTAAAATTAAAATCATATAGAGAGAGTCCTCTCTCAAGCTGGAAGGGCTAGATCCCAGTTTTAGAAGTGGTTTGTGGTTACGTCTAAAGTCTCCTTGTTATCCTAGGAAAACTACAGAGTGCTAATAGACTCTACTATAACTGTAATGAAAAATATTCTCTTGGTCATCAATGTCAAGAAGGAAAATTATTACAAACTAGTATGACCACTCAATCCTGATCTAAATACATAACTACCAAAGAGGAAATAAATTTACACCTTTAAGACATGAAAACTTACACTCATGAAAATATCATACCTTCAATTTCTCACGAAGAATCATTAATCTCCCTGCGAGTATTATCAAGAATTTCAAATCCACAAACCTTGAAACTCATCTGATACATCAAGCATATAAAGGTTATTATCCTAACTGATAACAATAGTACTCATGATTTCATTCAAAAGATAGTGGGAAAAGAAACCCATTGCTTTGTACATCCAATGCACAACTCTAGATGGGATACTATTATATTAAAACACATTTATTTGTCATTGATAGGTGTGGTTATGATCTGATATTTGGGGTAGAATGGCCATGTACATTTGAAAAAGTTGCTATGGATTTCAAATAAAGTTATATTACTTTCAATAAATAGGACCACGTATATACTCTTTGAAGGATTTGGATAGCATCCCATAAAATAGGCATGTCTCATCATATGGAGAAGTTATTTGTAATGGCCCCCCATCCACTTATTGGGGCCATATAACTACCCTTATTATTTCATTTTTATGATATTTTCACCTCAATAACATTGTTACCAAGATAAAGGGAATTGTATCCTTAGAAAAAGAAATTTAGCCCAAAAAACCTTATTTTTGCGCAAAAAACAGGAGAAAACAACCTAAAATTGAAAAGTGGCGATGTTGTATCACCCTTTAGGCTTAAAATTTCAACATTTTTAACGATGACACTATAAACCAAATATCATGAACAAAAAACCTTAAAAATGAACAACTGAATCAAAGAGTATTTCTACCAAGAGGAATTTTTTTCAGGCTAAAATTATACTTTTTTAAGACCTTAGCCTAAGACAACTTACCAATTTTCAATGGGGAACTAAAATTGTAATATTTTTTAACTATTACTTATAAAATAATCATTATTGTACAAAACATCATGAGAAAAACTCTTACAAAAATGACATAATGCAAAAAAGTTTAAAAATAAATCAATAATTTTAAATTTAATATATGATTTTGCTGTTTAAAAAAAAAAATTACTTTTTTAAAAAATGCATTTTTTGAAAATAAATTTAAAAAAAAATAATTATAAAAACTTAATTATTAAAAAAAAAATTAAACAAAATAAATAAATAAATCAAGGAAATAAAAAATATATTATTTAAAATAAAAATTAAAGTTACTAAAAAATAATAATAAAACAAGCTTAAAAATAGACATATATTCCAAAAAACAAAAAACACTGAACCAAGGAAGAAAAACCACACACACCACATCTATCTATATTTAAAAATTAAACAAAAATATAATAATAATAATAATAAAAACTTATTTAATTAAAAAAACAAAAGATAGAAATCAAATCTTATAAAACTATTTTTTGTTTGCTAAGTTGTGTGATTCCTGAGATGGTTGCACACATAATATTTGGCTTGAGAAACTGCAACCCAGGGGTATTTAAGTTGTCAAAATGAGTCAAGGGTCACACTTGGCTTGGGTCACACCAATTCTTAACATGCTTAGATTTTTTCCCACAAAGTTTTCAACCGATGACCTTCATAGCATGGAATACCTTGACAATACACCCTATCACCATCTTAGGAGCCTGATATTGTTCCTCCACCCATAGGGAAAATCAAGTGGGTGGCAGTGAGGTGTGCTTGGCTAACAAGCCCCGTGGGTGGATGAGTGATGTCGAGCATCACCGTCCCCCACACAAGACAACACAATGTAGGTTATGTGGCCTTATGCCTAGTCAATGTTAGTGGTCAAGGAACAATGGCGAGCATTGTCCTCACCCACAAAATAAAACATGCATAATTGTGTTGTGTTGCACAGGGGAGGGTGATTCTTGTAATTTCCTCTTCACCCTTTTTTTGTTTTTAAACGTTTTTTTTCTTTATTTTATTAATTAATTATATTTTCTTTATTTATAAGTTTAAAAAAACTTTAAGTACAAATTTATTTTAAAATTTTTCATTTAAAATTTTTATTTAATAAATTAGTTTTTATTTATCTTGGTTTTAAATTTAACTTCTGTTTTTTATTTACAATTTGTTAATATATTAATATACTTTTTTTAATTTCTATTTCATTAATTTTAAATCTAATTATGTATTTTTGTACCTCCATGATTCCAAGGTAATAATACATGTTTAATGAAGTTTAATTTTTTTTTTATTTTGATGTTTTTTTTTTTAAAGATGAATCATTACTTATTTATTATTATTATTATTATTTCCAAAATGATGTGATGATGATGAATGATGATGATGATGATTGATGATGATGATAAACAAATTTTTTTTAATAAATTAGTGTTGTTATATTTTTTGCAATGAAAAGATGTGATTTTGTTTTTTTTTTTAAGTGATTTTCCCTCCTTAAAAAAAAGAAAAAATCGCAAAAAATTTCTCAAAATTTTAAAAGTAAATTGATAAAAATAATAATTAATAATGAAACAAAAATGATGTAATGGCACTTTTAGATTCAAAATCCACTTCATGTTCTTTTTATCGATGGTATTGATCTGTAATGTGAATTACTTAGTAATTTTAAAGCCAAAAATAAAATAAAATTTAGACAACTTTTAAAAACAAACATTAAAAAGAATAGAATGGTAGACAAACTTTAAATGTTGAGTTTTTGGGTTTTTAGGGGAAATATAGTTGGTCTTTAATGTCATGATTGAAAATTGTTTGAATTTTAACCTTGAAAAAAATGATGTTGGGTCACCACTTTTGCATTTTAGAATGGTTTTTTGTCTCTTTTGTAATCATGATATTTGGTTTTTAGTGCCATATTTCGCCAATGTTGGAACTTTAACCTTGAAATGAAAAAATAGTTATGTTACATCACCACTTTTCAAAATCAGCATGAAAATCATGATTTGATGAGACCTCAAAAATAACAAGAACTTGGTAAATTTATCATTACATTGGCAACATTATTGAATTTGTCTCATATAACACTTGTTATGCACATATAATTAAATCTACCATATAAGGCTCTCATATGCAAGCATATAATTTCATAAATAAAATCACTAAATTATTATCCTCGTGTAGTTCATAAAATATCATGAAATCAATAGAAATAGATAAACATGAAAAATAGTTGCTTATTATTTGATTGACATTAACTCACTACAGACGCCATACATTCTTCCTAGGCATAGATGACGTTGGTCATAATATATTAGCAACCAGTCACCCCAAGGCTATGGCTTTGACTCCATAAGGCAATAGTTTACCCAAAGCTAAGTACATACCAATACCGTACATAA